>CM038669.1:45227551-45374283 GCA_021605145.1 Aegilops bicornis | reverse complement strand
GGTACAGAACGTATACTCTCTCTGTCCGGAAGTAAGTGACTCAATTATTTTTAGATATGCATGTATCTACACACTATAATGTGTCTATGTATATTCATATCCAGCTAAAACGTTGTCACTTATTTCTGGATGGAGGTATATAATCATTTTTTTAAATGAGGCAAAAAATTGTCATTTTCACTAATAGAGAAGAAGTTAAGAGTTTAAAACATCTAGGGAAGAACCCTAGGCAAATGAAAGTCTACTCTCCCGGCATTAAGGAGCTCAAATCTTTTATACAATGCCATGAATAGTATAGCAAAAAATACATTCTTGAAATATTATAGCATGAACAATCAAAGGATACAATTGGCCGGACGCAGTCATACTCTTGTACATGCACCATCGCTTTAGCCTGCTTATTACTCTCTCTGTAAAGAAATATAAAAGTATTTACGGAGGGATCATTAAAGCAGTGATCTAAACGCATTTCTTTACAGAGGGAGTACTTCTAGATCTTCACAGGGTACTGATGGATGGAATCAGCCCATGGCGCGCCAAGAGTGGTGACGTCGCTGGGCGATCTGATGCACTCCCACACGGCGCTGTTGCACTTGAAGCCAGAGCCGAAGCCGACCATCCACACACGGTCACCCTTCCGCATCCGTCCCTTGGCCTCGATGTACGCCAGCTCGTACCACAGCGAGCTGCTGGACGTGTTCCCAAACCGGTGAAGCGTCATCCGCGATGGCTCAACGTTCTCATCCGACAGGCACAGGCTGGTCTGCACCGCATCGATCACCGCCCGGCCGCCGGAATGGACGCAGAAGTGCTCGAAGGCCGTGCGGAAATCAGGCATGTACAGCTTGATCCTCCTGCCCAGCGCCTTCCGGGCGATGAAGGAGAGCGCAAAGAGCAGCTTCTCGGACGGCGGGAGGACGACGGACCCTAGCGCGGCGATGTTGGCCTTGAGCGTTTCTCCGGCAACGGGCACGAGGTCCTTGGAGAGGTATATCCCCGTCTCTCCATGCTCGTCCTCCTTGAGCGACGCGCACAGGTAGGCTCTGTCCTTGGCGGCGTTGAGCGTTCTCACGATGTGCGTGAGCCGGAGCCGGGACTTGGCCCTAGACGTGGACAGCAGCACCGCGGCCGCGCCCATCCGGAACAGCGCACCTGGCAGCAGCATCGTCCGGTCCGGTCCGGTGTAGTATATGAAGGAGGTGACCTCCATGGACACCACCAGGGCGTGCGCGCCACGCGGCGCCGCCTGCAGGAGGCCCCTCGCCACATCGAGGGAGATCACCCCGGCGCTGCACCCCATCCCGGACATGTTCACGTTCCGGATGTCTCCTCGGAGCTTGTACTTGTTCACTATGATGTCGGTGAAGGTCGGCGTCGGGGTGAAGCCGCTGCAGTTGGTGACGAGTATGTCGATCGCATCGGGGCTTATGCCCGTCTTGGCAAGCAGGTCGTCGACGGTCGCGAAGATGATCTGCTCCGCCTCGTCGCGGCTTTCGCTCAGGCAGCAGTGCGGCGGGATGTGGTGCAGCGAAGGGTGGAGGTAGGTCTGGTCGCCCAGGCCCGAGCGCTGCAGCATGCGCGTCATGAAACGGAAGGTGCCGTCGTCGATGTAGGGCGACAGACGGGCGCTCTCGATGAAGGAGGCTATGGATACGCGGCAATTGGATTTAGGCCGGCAGCAGGCATAGTCCACGAGGTACACGCTACGAGGGCGGCGCATGAAGTAGAGGGTGGCTACGGCGAACGGTAGGAAGACGGCGAGGAAGACATGGACCTGGCGCAGCCCATGGAGACGGGAGAGCAGCTCGTCGGGGCCGAGTTGCGCGGCTTTGCGGAGAAGGACGACGGCTGTGACTGGTGCCACGACGACGATGAGGAAGTTGTTCACGACCAGCTGGTAGAGGGGTTTGAGGTGCTTGCTCACCATGTTGCTGAGGTGCGCTGAGGGGTTTGAGGTGCTTGTTTTTAGGCGTTGGTTGGTTCATGTGTTGAGGTGGCCGATCCAACTTGGGCCAGTTTAAAAAAGCACTCGGCCGTCCCCATGCAACTGTTTTGGGTCGTGCTATTTGCGCTGGCAGCCGACACAGCCTTTACAGCGTCATGGAGAAAATATTCTGATTCAAAAGCACTGTGGTACTCCAATTGTCATGGTCCACTTAGAAATAAATGAAGCACATGATACACTCTTCCAAAATTTTCCATCCTGTAAGAGTTTTTTTTAACAAGGTCCAACATTCAATGACCAGGAGCACTAGACCGAACCGAAGGCGCGTCGTCGTCCTGACCCCCTCCGTCACCAGAGCCGGTCAAATCTTGTCGTGGTAGAATTTGTTGAAGTATATAGATGGGAAGTCGTCGTGCTAAAACTTAAAGGATTAGCTCACCAACCATCATGAATGATGAGAGCCGTTAATCGGAAGAGTCCCCTCCTAGATGAAACTCGGAATATTAGTATGGGAGCATTCAATGTAGCCTCTTCAAAACACACATGATGAAAAACCTTGTATCACGATTGAACGAATTCGGCGGGATAACACTTCCAAAATATTTTGAGATCACAAAAAAAGCCGAGTTTGGTCCACATATCGCCTTTCAACATCTCTTCGAAAGTGTTGACCATATACATGTCCTCTTGTAGCGAATCTGGCTTGCGGTAAACATACGTTTTTACGTTTTCTTTTAGATACTTTTCCGTCTGTGGGTGCACAGCATAGAAACCATCCAAATATTTTTTTGATAAAAGGATGGATTTTATTAACTTAAAATGAAGCATCAAGAGGATACAAACACTATGAGCACACACTCGGCCTCTGCATAGCTAGGATGCACACAGCCAACGCACACACACAACACGCTACAGAATAGCAAAGTCATATCAGACCAAAGCTATGCCTAAGCGAAAGAGAAAAAAACTCAAAGCGATCAAATCCGTCATTGACAAACTACAGCTATGGCCATATCCGCACCAACAACATAATAACACCACAAAGACAACGAGGTTCTTCAACAGCAACACCTTCAGGAAGGTAGCAACGCTCAAACGTCGCCGTCACCGGATTCAACCATCAAAAAGGTCTGAATCTAGATTTTCACCCTGAAGAATTAGATGTAGCATATCCGAGCAATGCCTTCAACAAGGTGACGATGCAACAACATCGCCATTACCAAGTATAACCAACATGGTTAGGCCTAGGTTTTCACCCCGGAGCTCGTCTAAGTCAATCATGTGTTATTGCCACCACTTTTTCACTTTCTCAGCAGCAACATGCTTTGGCCAAGAAACCAAATGCCGCTGCCGCACAACCATATCCTCCGCGTCAAGCCATTTTCTGTAGATTGCGTCACACCACCGAAGCAAACCATCGATGAGGAACCCTCAAGAACTCTTTTGATGACCACCACAATTCGTTGTGGTCTTGCTGCCACTGTCCAGACTAATCACCATTGCCGATAAGTCACCGGAGATGGAGCACGCAGACACAGCCATCGCAGCACAACTGCACAACCATGAAGTCTTCCAAATAGACCGCGCAGTAGCCACTAGCCTTCATTGTCGGCCCGGTCCATGGCTGCCGGATCTCCGACTTGCCCCGATCCGATCTGGACAGCGGGAAGCAGGGACACCGGCGAGAGGACAATCAGCAAGAGTTGATCTGAGGGAGCACTGTATCACTCCGGCCAGCCCAATCCGTTCTGGACGATGGGACGCAGGAGCCGATGGGCTCCGTGACATAGCAGGATGGCCAGGCATTGTGGCGGTCCTTGAATCTCTGTTCAACGGAACTGGCTGAAGTGGGCATCAAGTCCATCAAGGGCCAAACCTGCCAGTTGCAGATCAGACCGGAGCAGGCTGCTGGGATCTGCCGCGAGGGCACGCCCCAACCAAGTCAGCGACGTGAGCCAGCTATCCACTGCCAATCTGGGCCTTCAGATACCGCCGACCCTCGCTGCTGGACGCCGGCGAGCGCCACAGCCCCGTCATCCTGCAGATCTGATCGCCGCGGCCGCCGCACGCCCGGGAAGAAGAGGGACGCCTCAGGGGAGCGCCCCGCCGCCACCGTCCCCGACCCCCGCTCGGGCTTTTCCGGCAGGCCCTCAGGCGGCGGCGAGACGAGGAGATCGGGTATGGTTTCTAGTGGCGGCGCTGGGAATCGCCCCCCGTGTCGCCACAGCGAGGCGATGCGGAGGTCACGCGGTAAGTTACCAGTAGTTGTAGAAGATTCATTTATCTTGCTCGTGTTACTTTCTCTTGTATTGTCACCGCCTTGCTTAATTCTAAACCAGAATATCCCAGAATAATCTATGCATTTTAGATTATGTTCCTCAAAAGGCAAGGAGTAATCACTTTCTGTGGTAGGTCAGCAGTCATTTGACTACCATAGCAGTTCATGCCAACAAATTTCCCATGTCAATAAATGATTGGACATCAATCTTTTCTATAGTGATTTCGCATGAGCTAAACATAAGCTTGTGGGCTGTACCATCTAGAGTTCCAGTCAGTTGCCCACTTTTGTGCTTTAAATCTTCTGAACTCTTTTCTAAACTGAAACAACGCCATAGCGATACAACCTCACTGGCTACTAGACTCAACCTCTGTCTCCTGATCAAGAATGAGATGCACCCCATCATGAACATGCAAACGGTTGACGCTGACAACAACAAATAACAATACCATAATACGGAACATAATATGCTATCCGCTCGTTGACAGCTCGACCATCCGAGAGACCTCATTCATGAGTTGAGTCTACTGGTCGAGGCCGCTTGTTTTAGGGCCTTGAAATCATCATGAATAACTGTTATTTCTCCCCATCTTTGATCCTCTCTCCGTTCCAAAATATAAGATGTATTATTATTTTCCCGCTAAAAGTTTACACAAATCTTAAAGTCACCCAAAAGGACTATCACCATATTGGCCTGCAGATCAAACATATGGAATAGATTGATTTGTATACTAAAGACTATATTATTGTTTTTGATTCAAAGAGGTAACTTATAATCTCCACATCGTAATCTGTAAACTTTTACAGGAGGGGTGTACCGAAGCAAAGTTCTTTCTACGTTTCATCAGTTCTTTTTAGAAATATCAACATATACTATATCAAAATAATAAAATGTGACATGATCGATGAATCTAATGATACCGATTTCATAATATAGATATTGATGTTATCGCCTAAAATTTTGGTCAAGCATACATAGTTTTGATGTTACAAAAAATAAAAGACCTTATATTTGAGAATAGCATGACAATAATTTTACACTGCTGACAGATGACATAGGACTACTGGGCCATAGCCTTTCCCTGGTGGGCCTTTTGGACATGCCACCACTAGGCATTTCTTTTGGTAATAGGGTGTGCCGATGGAGCGATACTGGCTTTTAATCTTAATTTTGAATAATTATTTCTAATAAAACTTACAGTCGTGCACACACGCAATAAATTGAATGATAAATTCTAACTAACGATTAAAAGATGTTGCCCGCATAACTGAATGGGACACTTTGCTATTTACTAGTAAATTCGCACGTGCAACGCACGTGTAATCTTCTTAAGCCTCCCATCTTGCATCAAGATGCCATTTGTCCTTCGGAGAACACATCTCTAATAGTATATTTGTGTCGTAGTGGTTATATGCGGACATATGTCCAACCTTCAATTATCTCTGACATTTGCCAAATTGATGAAGTATTAAGAAATGAATTAATATCACTACATTTGATCCATGAATGTTATTTAATAGCAGGTGATACCTAATACCACATGCCTATACTTAATCCCGATCTTGACAAACTCATCATATGAAACCACAAAAGAAAACCCATTCAATCAATTACACAAAACACAGACTTATGAAGTATTTAATAGCAACAAAATAAAGAGTAGGGCATTTTGGAGACCGACCTCCATGGAGCCCTTTATTTAGAAAAATAAAAAATTCATAAATTTCAGTTTTAAAAAAATCAGAAAAAAGATACACATGTATGCAAGGATGTAAAGTGCATGTGTGAAAAAATTCAGGATGAAATACCTTGAATTGCGAGCTGCACAAAAAAACCATGGACTTTGAAGATAAACAATACATATGCTAAAAGCCCAAGATTTGTCTTTTTTGTGTAGCTCACAATTTAATGTTTTTCCATCTGAAAAATTCCACACATGTACATTATGTATCTAAGTATATGTGTATTTATTTATAGAATTTTTTGAAATTGAAAAGTTCAAATTTTGAAGTTTTCAAATAAAGGCCTTCATGGAGCTCGGTCTCCGTTTGGCATTTTCGCAAAATAAAACTGCAAATTAACTTTGCATAAGTCATGACTTAAGTACGCGCAAATTCTAGTGAAATCAATCATCCGACCCACTATTGTGTGCACAATGGATTATACACAAAAGTGAAAGAAATACCGTCGACTTGATCTTTTAGTAACTCTAGTATGATTGGAGAAGCATGAAGATATTTTACTGATCTTGATGCCTAGTAGAAGGAAAAAAGTAGAGCACATAGACTTACCAATGGCTAGTTGTCACGATGTTCTTTTTCAGATTACCATAAGTTACATATGATAAATATGCCATCTCTGAATTTATTGTACTGACATCGCTGACTATTTTCTAAAAAGGATAAGACCTGAGCAATGAGCTATCAATTTTCCTTCACCAATATGATGGACCTCTCAAATGGGGCTTGTTGCAACCAGCAAAGATCCTACATCTTGTCACCTCAGGTTCAGAATATTAGCTTCAGCATAGCAACCACTCCAAGATTTGCAGTACTACTATCTACGCTATTTTTGTGCCCTTTCATATAAGTAACAACATCTATAAGATCATCAATATGCACCTTTATAGCAAGGAAAAATGAAATAATAAGCATCTACATGATAACAGGAAGTTCAGTTTTATACCAGACTGCTTGTGAATGTACTTGATTAATCACATTGACTTGGTTTTTTCATATGGACAATACTATGTGGTTCCCTTCATCTTGGTGAGGACAAATGCATAGGTAGACGTCTACACATTTGAAATTGCTAATTAGCTGAAAACGCGAGTCTGGTCAGATTCTAATAAACACAACGGAATAGAAAAAGACATCAGATCAATATGACACCTGGCGGCTGGTGCGTGGCAAGGGCATGTAACTGGCCAAACCTAACGCAATGATAGATCAAATGGCAATGGTCGTCGCTTGAGCCTGGGTTGGTTCCCGGCCGGGTGGATGCACCCTGTGGAAGCTGAGAACCCGGGGGGCAGCGTCAGCCGGCACCTGCTCGATGTCGACCACGGAAGGGCACCAAGCATGACAGATAGAGTGAGAGCCGAACAGGAAGACCACCGCCGACTCTATTGCTCGCCATTCTCCCCGCCAAGAAGGAGGTCAAAGGATCCGGTTGGAGGATGTCGAGGCTGCGAAGCTAGTGAGGCAGTTGTCCGCGGAGCCGCCCGGATGGACGGTGAATAACACCGAGGAACATGAGGCGTCCCCGACAACCTGCTAGGCGGTGTAGGAGGCGGCTTCTAGACGGTTGGCCGTAGGAGGATGTGCCGTCCCTGGTAGCCAAGCCAGGTGGTGTAGGAGGAGGCGTCGCCGCCAACGACCGGCCAAGCGGTGTAGGGAAGGCGAGGTGATGGGTTGGGGCAACACAAAGATGGGAGAGGCGGCATCCTTCAAGGTGCGGCGGCTCGAGGCGATGGGGGAGGTGTCGTGAAGGTGCGGCGTCCGGAGGCGATTGGGGGCGATGCGATGATGCAGCGGTTACTTTCCTTTCTTTCTTTCTTGATTGACGTGGGCAGTTTGTTTCCTTTCATACCAAAGGAATGTGATCACGGAAGAGAAAGTACTTTCCTTTCTTTCTTTCTTGACTGATCGTGGGCATTTTCTTTCCTTTTGTGCAAAAGGAAGGTGATCACAGAAGATAATGTTGTGTTTAACGCTAAACGCGTTTAGTCACTCACCATTAGGACAATAACAATTGTTGGATGAATGCGAGTGGATGGCCGAGATCTGTTGGATCTGCCTCACTGGGTCTTTTTATATTGGTATAGAAGATATAGATTATATATTACAAGTACATGGCGACCTTGCAAAAAAAATCATAATGCAAGAAAATGTTAAAAAGCCAAAAAAAGGCCATCCATCACATGTGCTCATATTAACCTTATGTATTTATTTCATTATATTATAAGTATATTAACCTTATGCTAGAAAATCTAGAAAAACTCAACAATACCACCCAGTGGAAGAGGGCAGGTTGGTGGTGCAATCAAGGAGGCCCGGGGGTCGGAGAATAAAAGGGACCAAGCCATCGTGATTGTCATTCGTAGTTCTTCCTTTCCACATTCTTTCATTAAATAGCACTACAGAGATCGATAAGAAAGGGTGAAATGGAGGAAGCTGGCGAATCGTAGAACCTTACTGATGGGAATGAGAGGAATCATGAATTAATAGGACGGAGTCACATGCCGCACATACGGTTCATCAATGACCGAGCATGTGCAAGATAGTCCCACAACCACCGGAGCAGAGTGTACAAGCTACCAAGATACATAGATGCCTACTCGTCCGAATAATGCTGGGAACCAGGAGGGCAGCTGGCTGGCACAACGAGGGTTGAGAAGACAGAGAGGAGCGGCAACCATTGTGCAGGCCTTCGATTAATGTTGTGCCGCAGAGCAGACACGTAGTGTGTGCATCATGTGTAGTGTTTGAACGTCCGCAGTCTGGTCCATCCCTTCAAGCACTCTCTAGTTTGTGCAGTTATCTCTCAGCATGTTTTTAATTACTTCTGTGCGTGTTTGTCGGAATGAAGAATGCAAGGTCAATTTTTTCTAGTATTTTCTTGACGAAAATTTATCAAGCTGTTGTATTTCATTGATGGAGTAAGGAGCAAATACTGAGTTACATGAGCACAGAGAGAGGGGAAAAAAAGGAAAATGGAAGTTTATAAGCAGGACCTGTCGCTGCCAACCGGCCTAACATCCAGCGATAGGACTCGGGGAGGTTGGTTCTTTTGTCATCCGGAGGCTGTTGCCTGATAGAAGAGCCTAAAATCAGATCTCGTGAACTAGATGTCATTGCCACAGCGTCTGCAAGACTAGTAAATTTCCCAACAACATCTCAAAAACAAGTAAAACTCCCAACAAGAACTTATGACATATATGCAGTAGTAGATAGAGCAGGAATCTTGCATTGAATTAACATCACTGAATATTTACTCAAAAGCTCATGAAGTCATCATGGTATAAGAGGCAGTAGCACTGCTCTCTTCCTGTCACTTATCATACCCATCCATATAATACAAAAGCTAGGAAGCAGAAATATCAGAGAAAGCAAGCTGAAGATGATTCAAGTCTAGAGTCTTGTCCATTTGAATGAGAGGAATCAGAAACACTTGCTGCCTCTGAGTGCAGAACTGGGCACGGCTCTACTTCAATGAACGACAGTACCATGTATATTTTGGGCAATGCTACAACTATACACGAAGTGGTAACATATCATGATGTTTGGCAGCTGGTCTGTGACGTGACAGTTTAAAGGAAGAGTGCAACTAGTCTTTCAGGATAGCAAGCAAGATAGAAATAAAATACCATAGGAGAAACCCTACGGTTTCCGGGACAAAAGTAGGCAGACATCATCCATGAGTGTCCCCAAAGTATGTGGGAGTAACCATGGAGGCAAGATAGAAATAAAATACCGTAGGGGAAAACCTTATGAGCACAGGTTCTCCGCCAGCACCATGTGGTTTAGAAAATCTTGAGGCACAAAATAGTACTACGCTAACCATGTTGAGACATGCAGGTGCTTTTTTTGATAAAGGACATTTCATTGAATTGATATATCAAGATGATACAATCGCACCGAAAGAAAGCTCGGTCTCTGCATAGCTTGATGCACACAACCAATAAGTCCAACCGATCAAAAAATAAATATGGTTTTACAGCTAAAATAATAAATCAGTCCAGTCTATGGTGTGGCAGATCTTATCCGGAGATCACACCGCCATCCATGGAGGAGAAAACCTCCCTGGTCGTATGCTCCAGCCGTGTAGACGCCATCATAAAAAGGTCCATGTCCTCCAGCCTCTGCAGTATAGACCAAGTACGGAGCTATCGCATACATACATGAATAACCTGCATAGAAGATGAGACACATTTATTATTAAAAACCAGTAAGCCACAATGCCCAGCATAAGGAAACCGCCCCACAAGAATATGTGCAGAAAATTGTTTATCAATACCCCGCAACCAGTTGCCGAACATGTTACGTGCACTGCATGGGAGGTATAAATTTGAAGCTACTTGAACTATGGTCCAAACTGCCTGAGTGAACTTACACTCAAAAAAAAAGTGTTTAATAGACTCGTCATGTTGGCAAAAGACACATGTCTTGGTACCTTGCCAGTTGCGTCATGCCAGATTATCTCTAGTTAAGATGACCCCTCTGTCTAGAAACCAGAGAAATATCTTCACTCTTAGAGGAATTTTAAGCTTTCATATTTTCCTGTTATCAACCGGAAGATCATAATGAACCATTGCATCATAATGGATTTGACTGAAAACTTGCCATTCTTATGCAAATTCCATCGAAAAATGTCTGGTTCACTTGACAGCTGAATAGCCTCTGGACATATGAGTAATTCATTCCATGCTGCCAGGCGAGGTCCTAAAAGATCCCCACGGAAAGAAATATGAGGGTTTTCTTGTCCCAAAACTTGTTTGATCATGAAAAATTTATGTCTGACAATCATGTACAAGCTCAGTATTGCACCATGAGTGGGGTGGTCCCTAGCCAGGTGTCTTCTCAGAATCGAACCTGAGAACCGTCCCTAACCGAGAAGGTTCCAAATTGGAAAAATAATTCCTTAGCCTTCATCATGCCACACTAAAAATGTGAATCACCTTGGTCCATATAGTCCGTGCATAAGCTACTGTAGGGGTGTTAAAAGGGTTCGCACAAGCCATGATTCTCCAGTTGGTGGGGAAGGAATGTCATATCCAGATGTCGTTTAGGAATGGAAAACGACGGGTACTTGTTATTGGTTGGAATCAAGCTTGTCCACGGTAATGGTCTGTGTTCTGGGGACATGTACCATGGTTGTTCATACCATTTTCAGAGATCAGTTCTTTCTATTGGTACTACCATGCATTTTTTTTAAAAAAGGGGGACTCCCCGGCCTCTGCATCAGAACGATGCATACGGCCACATTTATTAGAAAGTAAATAAGGTTCAACAAGGTTTTAAATTCTGCAAACAAAATGAACGGCTAGCTCACACAGAGCCTCAACGCCAAACAAAAAGCCCAACAAGCCACAACCGGCAGGCAAAATAAAAGATAGGTAAACTAATTGCCTATTCTATTACATGACCGTCATCCAAACCGGTTGAAGATATCCCGCGCTACCATCTCCCAGCGGATAGATCCAGTAACCAAACGCTCCCTGGCCTCCGTCGGAGTGAGTAAGGACCACATACGGATCAGTGCAGTAGCCTGGAATAAAACCTCCAAAAAAGAATAGTTGTTGTTCTGTTAAAAGCCAAACCATTTCTACAATTCCAAATTGCCCATAACAACGCACAAACTCCTACACGAATGTGTCTAGCTGTTTCGGACTCTATCCCAGCAAGCCACGCCCCAAATAACGTGTTGACCGAAGTCGGAGGAGTAATGTTAAAGGCAATTTGCACAGAGCGCCACAACCCTCGTGCCAACGGACAGTCAAAAAAGAGATGCTTGATAGTGTCATCCCGATCACAGAAACTACACCTAGTAGAACCTGTCCAGTTGCGCTTAACTAAATTGTCCTTTGTTAAAATTACTTCTTTATGCACAAACCACATAAACACTTTAATCTTCAAAGGGACCTGAACTTTCCAAACATCTTTGGAACAAGGAATCACACTAGAGTTAATGATATCGATATACATCGATTTAACTGTGAACTCCCCAGATCTAGTAAGCTTCCAACACAACTGATCGGGCTGAGAAGTTAACTGAACCTCCATCAGTCTACGAACCAGGTGAAGCCATGCTTCCCATCGATCACCCACAAGCATCCTCCTAAACTGAATGTTGAGTGGAGTGGACTGCATAACCGTGGCAACAAGAGCCTCACGACGCTGAACAATACGATATAGGGACGGATACTGGGTCGCCAAAGGCGTGTCGCCAAGCCACGTATCCTCCTAGAATCGAGTGTTGTTGCCATTACCGACAATACACCTCGTTCTGTTAAAGAAGGTAGCTTTGATTCTCATGAGCCCCTTCCAGAACGGCGAATCGGTTGGTCTCAGAGTAACCTGGGATAGGGTCTTGGACTGCAGATATTTACTATGTAAAATATGTGCCCATGTTGCCTCCGTCTCAGATGACAACTTAAACAGCCACTTACTAAGCAGACATCTGTTCTTGACTTCAAGATTTTCAATACCAAGGCCCCCTGGTCCTTTGGTCGACAGATAATATCCCATTTGGCCAGTCCGTATTTTCTCTTAAGCTCATCACTCTGCCAAAAGAATCGGGATCGATAGAAGTCCAGCCTCTTCCTAACCCCAACTGGGACCTCAAAGAAGGATAAGAGGAACATGTTGGGGAACGTAGCAGAAATTCAAAATTTTCCTACGTGTCACCAAGATCTATCTATCGAGAAACCAGCAACGAGGGGAAGGAGAGTGCATCTACATACCCTTGTAGATCGCTAAGCGGAAGCGTTCAAGAGAACGGGGTTGAAGGAGTCGTACTCGTCGTGATCCAAATCACCGGAGATCCTAGTGCCGAACGGACGGCACCTCCGCTGCTCAACACACGTACAGCCCGGTGACGCCTCCCACGCCTTGATCCAGCAAGGAGAGAGGGAGAGGTTGAGGAAGACTCCATCCAGCAGCAAAGACAACGGCATGGTGGTGATGGAGGAGCGTGGCAATCCAGCAGGGCTTCGCCAAGCACCGCAAGAGAGGAGAAGGGAGAGAGGTAGGGCTGCGCCAAGAGGGAGAAGTTCTCACGTATATGGCAGCCCCAAAACCTCAAGTATATATAGGGAGGGAAGGGGGCTGCGCCCCCTTTAGGGTTTCCCACCCCAAGGGGTGCAGCCAGCCCTAGATCCCATCTAGGGGGGGCGGCCAAGGGGGGAGAGAGGGGCGCCACTAGGTGGGCCTTAAGGCCCATCTAGACCTAGGGTTTGCCCTCCCCACTCTTCCCACGCCTTGGGCCTTGGTGGGGCCGCCCAGCCCACCTAGGGCTGGTCCCTCCCACACTTGGCCCACGCAGCCTTCTGGGGTTGGTGGCCCCACTTGGTGGACCTCGGACCTTCCCTGGTCCCAGACGTTACCGAAAAACCCAAACTTTTCCTGACCAAAACAGACTTCCCATATATAAATCTTTACCTCCCGACCATTCCTAACTCCTCGTGACGTCCGGGATCTCATCCGGGACTCCGAACAACATTCAAGAACCACATACAAACTTCCTTTATAACCCTAGCGTCATCGAACCTTATGTGTAGACCCTACGGGTTCGGAGACATGTAGACATGACCGAGACGTTCTCCGTCAATAACCAACAGCGGGATCTGGATACCCATGTTGGCTCCCACATGTTCCACGATGATCTCATCGGATGAACCACGATGTCAAGGACTCAATCGATCCCGTATTCAATTCCCTTTGTCTAACGGTATTGTACTTGCCCGAGATTCGATCGTCGGTATACCGATACCTTGTTCAATCTCGCTACGGCAAGTATCTTTACTCGTTCCGTAACACATCATCCCGTGATCAACCCCTTGGTCACATTGTGCACATTATGATGATGTCCTACCGAGTGGGCCCAGAGATACCTCTCCGCTTACACGGAGTGACAAATCCCAGCCTCGATTCGTACAACCCAATGCAGACACTTTCGGAGATACCGTAATGCACCTTTATAGCCACCCAGTTACGTTGTGACGCTTTGGTACACCCAAAGCATTCCTACGGTATCCGGAGTTGCACAATCTCATGGTCTAAGGAAATGATACTTGACATTAGAAAAGCTTTAGCATACGAACTACGATCTTTGTGCTAGACTTAGGATTGGGTCTTGTCCATCACATCATTCTCCTAATGATGTGATCCCGTTATCAATGACATCCAATGTCCATGGCCAGGAAACCGTGACCATCTATTGATTAACGAGCTAGTCAACTAGAGGCTTACTAGGGACATGGTGTTGTCTATGTATCCACACATGTATCTGAGTTTCCTATCAATACAATTATAGCATGGATAATAAACGATTATCATGAACAAGGAAATATAATAATAACTAATTTATTATTGCCTCTAGGGCATATTTCCAATAGTCTCCCACTTGCACTAGAGTCAATAATCTAGTTCACATCGTCATGTGATTAACACTGATATGTCACATCGCCATGTGACCAACATCCAAAGAGTTTACTAGTGTCATTAATCTAGTTCACATCATCATGTGATTAAGACTCAATGAGTTCTGGGGTTTGATCATGTTTTGCTTGTGAGAGAGGTTTTAGTCAATGGGTCTGTAACATTCAGATCCGTATGTACTTCGCAATTCTCTATGTCATATTGTAGATGCTGCTTCCACGCTCCACTTGGAGCTATTCTAAATGGTTGCTCCACTATACGTATCCGGTTTGCTACTCAGAGTCACTTGGATAGGTGTTAAAGCTTGCATCGACGTAACCCTTTACGCCGAACTCTTTATCACCTCCATAATCGAGAAACATATCCTTATTCCTCTAAGGATAATTTTGACCGCTATCTGGTGATCCACTCCTTGATCACCTTTGTACCCTATTGCCAGATATGTAGCAAGGCACACATCAGGTGCGGTACTTAGCATACTGTAGAGCCTATGTCTAAAGCATAGGGGACGACCTTCGTCCTTTCTCTCTTTTCTGCCGTGGTCGAGCTTTAAGTCTTAACTTCATACCTTACATCTCAGGCAAGAACTCCTTCTTTGACCGATCCATCTTGAACACCTTCAAGATCATGTCAAGGTATATGCTCATTTGAAAGTACCATTAAGCGGTTTTGATCTATCCTCATAGATCTTGATGCTCAATGTTTAAGTAGCTCAATCCAGGTTTTCACTTGAAAAACACTTTTCAAATAACCCTATATGCTTTACAGAAAATTCTACATCATTTCTGATCAACAATATGTCAACAACATATACTCATCAGAAATTCTATAGTGCTCCCACTCACTTCTTTGGAAATACAAGTTTCTCATAAACTTTGTATAAACCCAAAATCTTTGATCATCTGATCAAAGCGCACATTCCAACTCCGAGATGCTTACTATAGTCCTTAGAAGGATCGCTGGAGCCAGCATACCTTTTAGCATCCTTAGGATCGACAAAAACTTTCTGATTGTATCACATACAACCTTTCCTTACAAAACTGGTAAGGAAACTCGTTTTGACATCCATCTGCCAGATTTCATAAATGCAGCTAATGCTAACATGATTCCGACGGACTTAAGCATCGCTACGGAAGAAAAATCTCATCGTAGTCAACTCCTTGAACTTGTGAAAAACTCTTCGCCACAAGTCGAGCTTCATAGACGGTGACATTACCGTCCACGTCCGTCTTCTTCTTAAAGATCCATTTATCTCAATGGCTTGCCGATCATCGGGCAAGTCCACCAAAGTCCATGCTTTGTTCTGATACATGGATCCTATCTCGGATTTCATGGCTTCTAACCATTTGTCGGAATATGGGCCCACCATTGCTTCTCCATAACTCGTAGGTTCATTGTTGTCTAGCAACATGGCCTTCAAGACAGGATTACTGTACCACTCAGAAGTAGTACGCATCCTTGTCACCCTACGAGGTACGTTAGTGACTTGATCCGAAACTTCATGATCACTATCATAAGCTTCTACTTCAATTGGTGTAGGTGCCACGGGAATAACTTCCTGTGCCCTGCTACACACTAGTTGAAGTGACGGTTCAATAACCTCATCAAGTCTCCACCATCCTCCCACTCAACTTTTCGAGACAAACTTTTCTCGAGAAAGGACCTGATTCAAGAAACAATCCCTATTGCTTTCGGATCTGAATTAGGAGGTATACTCAACTGTTTTGGGTGTCCTATGAAGATGCATTTTATCCGCTTTGGGTTCGAGCTTATCAACCTGAAACTTTTTCACATAAGCGCCATAGCCCCAAACCTTTAAGAAATGACAGCTTAGGTTTCTCTAAACCATAGTTCATACGGTGTCATCTCAACGGAATTACGTGGTGCCCTATTTAAAGTGAATGTGGTTGTCTCTAATGCCTAACCCATAAACGATAGTGGTAATTCGATGAGAGACATCATGGTACGCACCATATCCAATAGGGTGCAACTATGATGTTCGGACACACCATCAAACTATGGTGTTCCAGCGGTATTAATTGTGAAACAATTTCCACAATGTCTTAATTATGTACAAAGCTCAGAATCTCAGATACTCATCTCTATGATCATATCATAGACATTTTATCCTCTTGTCACGATGATCTTCAACTTCACTCTGAAATTACTTGAACCATTCAATAATTCAGACTTGTGTTTCATCAAGTAAATATACTCAACATCTACTCGAATCATCTGTGAAGTAAGAACATAACGATATTCATCAGATGCCTCAGACTCATTGGACTGCACACATCAAAATGTGTTACTTCCAACAAGTTGCTATCTTGTTCCATCTTACTGAAACGAGGCTTTTCAGTCATCTTGCCCATGTGGTGTGATTTGCATATCTCAAGTGATTCAAAATCAAGTGAGTCCAAACGATCCATCTGCATGGAGTTTCTTCATGCGTATACACCAATATGACTTACATGGCAGTGCCACAAGTAAGTGGTACTATCATTACTATCTTATATCTTTTGGCATGAAAATGTGTATCACTATGATCGAGATTCAATAAACCATTCCTTTTAGGTGTAAGACCATTGAAGGTATTATTCAAATAAACAAAGTAACCATTATTCTCCTTAAATGAATAACCGACATGCATGCATATAATCCAATCATGCCTATGCTCAACGCAAACACCAAATAACAATTATTTAGGTTTAACACCAATCTCGATGGTAGAGGGAGCGTGCAATGCTTGATCACATCAACATGGAAAAACTTCCAACACATATCGTCACCTCACCTTTAGCTAGTCTCCGTTTATTCCGTAGCTTTTATTTCGAGTTACTAATACTTAGCAACCGAACCGGTATCTTAATACCTCGGTGCTACTAGGAGTACTAGTAAAGTACACATTAACATAATGCATATCCAATATACTTCTATCGACCTTGCCAGCCTTCTCATCTACCAAGTATCTAGGGTAAATCTGCTCCAATGGTTGTTCCCCTTATTACAGAAGCACTTGGTCTCGGGTTTGGGATTCAACCTCGGGTTTCTTCATTAAAGCAGCAGCTGATTTGCTGTTTCACGAAGTATCCCTTCTTGCCCTTGCCCTTCTTAAAACTAGTGGTTTCACCAACCATCAACAATTGATGCTCTTTCTTGATTTCTACTTTCGCGGTGTCAAACATCACGAATACCTCAAGGATCATCATATCTATCCCTGATATGTTATAGTTCACCACGAGGCTCTAGCAGCTTGGTGGCAATGACTTTGGAGAAACATCACTATCTCATCTGGAAGATTAACTCCCACTCGATTCAAGTGATTGTTGCACTCAGACAATCTGAGCACAAGCTCAACGATTGAGCTTTTCTCCCCGAGTTTGCAGGCTAAGAAAATCGTCGGAGGTCTTATACCTCTTGACGTAAGCACGAGCCTGAAATCCCAATTTCAGCCCTTGAAACATCTCATATGTTCCGCGACGCTTCGAAACGCCTTTGGTGCCTCAACTCTAAACCGCTTAACCGAACTATCACGTAGTTATCAAAACGTGTATGTCCGATGTTCGCAACATCCACAAACGACGCTTGGGGTTCAAAGACACCGAGCGGTGCATTAAGGACATAAGCTTTCTACTATCCACATAATCGCTACTTTCAACTTTCAACTATATTTTCTCTAGGAACATATCTAAACAGTGGAACTAAAGCGCAAGCTATTTACATAATTTGCAAAAGGTCTTTTGACTATGTTCAGGATAATTAAGTTCATCTTATGAACTCCCACTCAGATAGACATTCCTCTGGTCATCTAAGTGATTACATGATCCGAGTCAACTAGGCCGTGTCCGATCATCACGTGAGACGGACTAGTCATCATCCGTGAACATCTTCATGTTGATCGTATCTACTATACGACTCATGCTCGACCTTTCGGTCTCTGTGTTCCGAGGCCATGTCTGTACATGCTAGGCTCGCTAAGTTAACGCTTAGTTTTTCTGCGTGTGTAAATCTGTCTTACACCCGTTGTATGTGAACGTAAGAATCCATCACACCCGATCATCTCGTGGTGCTTAGTAGCGTCGAACTTTAGCAACGGTGCACAGTTAGGGGAGAACACTTCTTGAAATTGTTGTAAAGGATCATCTTATTTACTACCGTCGTTCTAAGTAAACAAGATGCATAAACATAATAAACATCACATGCAATTATATAGTAGTGACATGATATGGCCAATATCATATAGCTCCATTGATCTTCATCTTCGGGGCTCCATGATCATCATCGTCACCGGCATGACACCATGATCTCCATCATCATGATCTCCATCATCGTGTCTTCATGAAGTTGTCTTGCCAACTATTACTTCTACTACTATGGCTACCGGTTAGCAATAAAGTAAAGTAATTACATGGCGTTGTTTAATGACACGCAGGTCATACAATAAATAAAGACAACTCCTATGGCTCTCGCCGTTGTCATACTCATCGACATGCAAGTCGTGAATCCTATTACAAGAACATGATCAATCTCATACATCACATATCATTCATCACATTCTTCTTGGCCATATCACATCACATAGCATACCCTGCAAAAAATAAGTTAGACGCCCTCTAATTGTTGTTTGCATGTTTTACGTGGCTGCTATGGGTTTCTAGCAAGAACGTTTCTTACCTACGCAAAACCACAACGTGATATGCCAATTGCTATTTACCCTTCATAAGGACCCTTTTCATCAAATCCGTTCCGACTAAAGTGGGAGAGACTGGCACCCGCTAGCCACCTTATGCACCAAGTGCATGTCACCGGTGGAACCTGTCTCACGTAAGTGTACGTAAGGTCGGTCCGGCCGCTTCATCCCACAATACCGTCGAAACAAGATTGGACTAGTAACGGTAAGCATATTGAACATCATCAACGCCCACAACTACTTTGTGTTCTACTCGTGCAAAGAATCTACGCAATAGACCTAGCTCATGATGCCATCATGGGGGAACGTAGCAGAAATTCAAAATTTTCCCACGTGTCACCAAGATCTATCTATGGAGAAACCAGCAACGAGGGAAGGAGAGTGCATCTACATACCCTTGTAGATCGCTAAGCGGAAGCGTTCAAGAGAACGGGGTTGAAGGAGTCGTGACTGCCGTGATCCAAATCACCGGAGATCCTAGTGCCGAACGGACGGCACCTCCGTGTTCAACACACGCACAGCCCGGTGACGCCTCCCACGCCTTGATCCAGCAAGGAGAGAGGGAGAGGTTGAGGAAGACTCCATCCAGCAGCAGCACAACGGCATGGTGGTGATGGAGGAGCGTGGCAATCCAAAGAGGGCTTCGCCAAGCACCGCAAGAGAGGAGAAGGAGAGAGGTAGGGCTGCGCCAAGAGGGAGAAGTTCTCACGACATGGCAGCCCCAAAACCTCAAGTATATATAGGGAGGGAAGGGGGCTGCGCCCCCTTTAGGGTTTCCCACCCCAAGGGGTGCAGCCAGCCCTAGATCCCATCTAGGGGGGGCGGCCAAGGGGGGAGAGAGGGGGGCGCCCACTAGGTGGGCCTTAAGGCCCATCTAGACCTAGGGTTTGCCCCTCCCCACTCTTCCCATGCCTTGGGCCTTGGTGGGGGGCGCCCCAGCCCACCTAGGGCTGGTCCCCTCCCACACTTGGCCCACGCAGCCTTCTGGGGTTGGTGGACCCCCGGGACCCTCCCCGTGGTCCCGGTACGTTACCGGAAAAACCCGAAACTTTTCCGGTGACCAAAACAGGACTTCCCATATATAAATCTTTACCTCCGGACCATTCCGGAACTCCTTGTGACGTCCGGGATCTCATCCGGGACTCCGAACAACATTCGGTAACCACATACAAACTTCCTTTATAACCCTAGCGCCATCGAACCTTATGTGTAGACCCTACGGGTTCGGGAGACACGCAGACATGACCGAGACGGCTCTCGGGCAATAACCAACAGTGGGATCTGGATACCCATGTTGGCTCCCACATGTTCCACGATGATCTCATCGGATGAACCACGATGTCAAGGACTCAATCGATCCCGTATTCAATTCCCTTTGTCTAACGGTATTGTACTTGCCCGAGATTCAATCGTCGGTATACCGATACCTTGTTCAATCTCGTTACCGCAAGTCTCTTTACTCGCTCCGTAACACATCATCCCGTGATCAACCCCTTGGTCACATTGTGCACATTATGATGATGTCCTACCGAAAGGGCCCAGAGATACCTCTTCGCTTACACGGAGTGACAAATCCCAGCCTCGATTCGTGCCAACCCAATGTACACTTTCGGAGATACCTGTAATGCACCTTTATAGCCACCCGCCACGCCGTGGACGCTTGGTACACCCAAAGCATTCCTATGGTATCGGGAGTTGCACAATCTCATGGTCTAAGGAAATGATACTTGACAATAGAAAAGCTTTAGCATACGAACTACGATCTTTGTGCTAGGCTTAGGATTGTCTTGTCCATCACATCATTCTCCCAATGATGTGATCCCGTTATCAATGACATCCAATGTCCATGGTCGAAACCGTAACCATCTATTGATTAACGAGCTAGTCAACTAGAGGCTTACTAGGGACATGGTGTTGTCTATGTATCCACACATGTATCTGAGTTTCCTATCAATACAATTATAGCATGGATAATAAACGATTATCATGAACAAGGAAATATAATAATAACTAATTTATTATTGCCTCTAGGGCATATTTCCACCAGAACATAGGTAAACTCGTGAGCACAGAGTTAATAAGAATCAACCGGCCTCCATAATACATGAGTTTTCCTTTCCAGCAACTCAGTTTCTTCTCAAACCGATCCTCGATGCACTTCCACTTGCTGTTTGTTAGCTTACGATGGTGAATGGGAATACCTAGATACGTGAAAGGCAAAGCCCCCACTTCACAACCAAATAATTGTCTATAAGTCTCTTGTTCGTCTTTGGCTCTACCAAAGCAGAACAGCTCGCTTTTATGGAAATTAATCTTCAGCCCCGTCAATTGTTCAAATAAGTATAACACTAACTTCATGTTTCTCGCTTTTGCCAAATCGTGTTCCATGAAGATGATTGTATCATTAGCGTATTGCAGAATGGACAAACCACCATCCACTAGATGAGGCACCAAGCCACCCACCTGACCGGCCTCCTTTGCCCTCCCAATCAGGATCGCCAACATATCAACCACAATATTGAACAATATTGGAGACATAGGATCGCCTTGTCTCAGACCCTTGTGTGTTTGGAAATAATGACCTATATCGTCATTCACTTTAATTCCAACACTCCCTTTTTGCGTGAATGCTTCCACCTGGCGTCGCCAAGCTTCATCAAAGCCCTTCATGCGTAGAGCCTGTTGAAGGAACGACCATTTGACTTTATCATATGCCTTCTCGAAATCCACTTTGAAAATAACTCCATCAAGTTTTTTCGTGTGAATCTCATGGAGCGTTTCATGAAGGACCACAACCCCTTCCAAGATGTTCCTGTCCCGCATGAAAGCCGTTTGAGAAGGCTGCACAACGGCGTCATGCAATCTGTGTGAGCCTAATCGTCCCAACCTTGGTAAAAATTTTGAAATCGACATTCGAAGATGATAGGCGAAATTGCTCGATTCTCACGGCCTCTGTTTTCTTAGGGAGCAGGGTTATTGTTCCAAAATTTAGTTGAAAAAGCTGCAAATGTCCCGAGAACAAATCATGGAACATCGGCATCAGGTCCCCTTTAATAATATGCCAGCACTTCTTATAAAACTCAGCCGGGAAACCATCCGAACCAGGTGCCTTATTATTTTTCATCTTTGAAATGGCCTCGAAAACCTCCTTTTTCGAGAAAGGGGCGGTTAAGATCTCGTTCTCCACAACAGTAAGTTGAGGTACATCTTGAACCCTAGACTCATCCAGAGACACACAGTTCTCCTCTGGTGGTCCAAACAATCGTTTGTAGTACTCAGTAATGTAAAGCTTCAGATTGTCCTGACCGATAATTGTACCCTCATCTTGTTCTAGCTGGAAGATTCTCTTCTTCCTATGTTTGCCATTGGCAATCATGTGGAAGAATTGAGTGTTCGCGTCCCCCTGGACCACTCTTCGGACCTTGGCTCGCAGTGCCCACTTTAATTCTTCTTCACGAAGTAGCTCTTTCAACCTCATCTCAGCGTCAAGCTTGGTATGAAGCTCGGTGGCTAGCAAAACCGTGTTTTTTGCTTTTACATCTAAGGCCTGAATAAGGGCAAGGAGCCGTTCCTTTTCAGCCTTATAAATCCCACTAAGATGTTTAGCCCACCCACATATGAAGCTTCTCAAATGCCTAATCTTATTCTGTCAGTGCTCAAGCGCATTCCTACCGCCTGCATCCTTAGCCCACTCTCTGGCTACGAGATCCAGGAAGCCTTCTCTTTCGAACCACGCAAGCTCGAACGAGAACAAATTCTTGTTGCCCGAGTAGGTAGCCCCACCAGAGTCAAGAAAAAGAGGCGTGTGATCAGAAATCCCGCGAGAGAGAGCCTGAACTGTTACAAAGGGAAACTTCTGTTCCCATTCGACACTAGCAAGTACCCGATCCAACTTTTCAAACGTTGGATTTGGCAAAGCGTTAGCCCATGTGAACTTCCTACCTAAAAGCTCAATCTCTCTCAGATCCAAGCTTTCAATAATAGTGTTGAACATGAACGACCATCTTCCATCAAAATTATCATTGTTCTTCTCATCACATCTCCTAATAATGTTAAAGTCTCCCCCAACCAGAATGGGGAGCTGCTCAGACCTGCAAACTCTAACAAGGTCGGCCAAAAAATCCGGTTTGAATTCTGACTGCGCGGCACCATACACCGCCACTAGAGCCCAGTCAAATCCATCAACCTTGGACCGCACCCTGAACTTAACAGCAAAATCTCTCATGATCACACTTCGGACTTCGAGAGAGTCGCATCTAACACCAAGTAAGATCCCTCCCGATCTTCCTCTCGGTGGCAGACAATGCCAGTCAAAATCAATACCCCCTGATAAAGTATTGAGAAATTGTGGTGAGAAATTTGCTCTACCAGTTTCCGACAACGCAATAAAGTCCAATCTCTCGGAGGTACTACCATGCATGGTTGTCTTTGAGGTGTTTTGTACTATGAAATGAAGCAATGGTTATCTCTCGGAGGGCATATGTAGCCCATCCCCGAAAATTTAGAGAAGCAAACCCCCGAGTATCCTTTAGAGGAGTACTTTTGCTCCTCTAAAGAATGGTCGTTTCTAGCCAATGTCCTAAATATAGTGGATCAATTTTTTGTTTGGCTCATACATTTCCTCGAACACTTACTATGTGGCGATGCAACGATGGTGACCACGCCGGCAACATTGGAGAGCATGCCGGACACGCCTGTCGCACTAGGTCACATTAGTCGTCGCCGCTCTCGGTGCTGCCAGTCACCGCCGGATCGACAGCCCACACGAATGCCACATCCGTCCGGTGAGCCGGCTGCAGCACCGCCATGTAGATACCGGCAAGGTCGCCGGCGCGACGAGCCTCTGGCCAATAAGTCCGACATGCTTATTGGACACCTTGTTGCCTGACATGAAGCTGGGCAAGTACCGCTGAACCAGAGCCGAGTGTCATCTCACAGCTTGGCTGAAACGGAGCTCGTGATCGTGCATGCCATTGCGCCGCCAACGGTTACTGCGAACAATGTTCTACTCCTTTCGTTTCCAAATAATTGTCTTTCTAACCATCTCAAATAAACTACAACATACGGATGTATGTAGACATGTTTTACAGTGTAGATTCATTCATTTTGCTTCGTATGTAGTCATTTGTTGAAATCTCTAGAAAGACAATTATTTAGGAATGGAGGGAGTATCACCCAAGAAGCAAAAGTTCGCCAACAAACGTCGGGGACATCAACGCTAGCCAGCAGCTCACAGCCGTTCTCGCTGGCAATCGTGATACACAGCACACGTTCCCCACAACAAGGACGGTCAACCCATCGTCGTTGTCCCCCTGCAGGCAGTGTGCGTCCGTGGCAGAGTATGGCGCCCATCGGGGATGAGCATGCTCGCGTTGATCTGATTATATACAAGCTGAGCCCTGGAAGAGGCAGAAACCGCAGATGCCTGGCAATAACAGTGACAAAAATGACGGTAAGAAGCACGGCGGGCTGGTCGTGTCGGTCTACATCAAGGTTTTCACCTTTTTCAGAAAAATTTCAGCAACAACCAAAATCACCGAAATTCAGTGAATTTTAGTGATTTCAGTCTGCATTTCAGCCAATAGACCAAAATATTCGGTTGAAATCAAATAAATATTTGAATTTTCTTAAATTATTTTCAAAAGTTATTTTAATTCATGTGTAGTACTAAAATTGCTAAAATATTTTGGCCGAAAGGTAAATATTTCAGTGTGTGCTGAAATGAATGAAATTCAGTGCATATCATCGAAATCTCATTGAAAGTGAAAACCATGGTCTACATCAACCGTGCCGGCGACCAGAACAGGGCGGCAAGGTCGCCGGCAAGGCCTGAGGCCGCCGTCGAGGGAGAACGAAGAGTGCCGTCTTCCGAGCGAAAAAGACTTTTACTCCAGCCGGCCACGGACGAGTATATTTACTCCTCGAGGCGTCCATGGAGTAAAAATAATTCTCCTCTAACACGGATAAGGGATCCGGCTAGGTGCTGTTTAGAGGAGCAAAACTGAAATTTTACTCTAAAGCATTTTAGTGGATCAACTAAAGACGCCATGATCAACTAAAGAAGTTCTTCCTGTCACTTCTCATACCCATCCATATAATACAACGGCTAGCAAGCAGATATGCAAGAGAGAGAAAGCAAGCTGAATATGGTTCAAGTTTAGAGCCTTGTCCACTGGAATAGGAGGAATCAGAAATACATGCTCACTCCGTTGGATGTATAGGCTGAGATTCAGAGGTAAACATAGATTTTGCGCAATGCTACAACTGTGGACGAAGTGGTAACATATCACGGTGTTTCCCAGCTAGTCTGCAATGTCGGTCAGCATTTACAGGATCAGAATACAACTATATCCTAAAAGCTGCCTTTGAGGATAGCAAGCAAGAAATAGATAAATTACCATAGAGATTTCCCCTATCATTTCCTTATCAAAATAAAAGAAGATACACCGTGCCGAAAGTATGTGGGAGTAACCATGGAGACAAGCATGTGAAAGATAGTCCAGCAACCGCAATAACTTTGATGGAATGATTTGTTGGGTTTGTATTGGGAGGATTGGTACTGGAACGATTTGTGTTCTGCTGCTGGTGGAATTGTAATGAGATGGCCCCGGGAGCTATTTAAACTAAAATCTTTTTTGCTGGGGTTGACAAACATAAGTTGTTGCTTTGGTAGTGGTACTAAGGACCTTGGCATGTTGAGACTCATTTTTCAGACATATGCCTTAGTTTAGGCAGAGCAGAAATCTAACATTGAACTGAATTAATGTCGAAGACATTTTTATTTGTGTGCTATATAGCATGCAACACCTGCTCAGAAGCTCGCAGTACAAGAGGATGTGGCTTGTTAGCTTTTCCTCTATCACTTCCATACATATCCATCCAGACCAGAATACAAGACAAAGAGCAAGGTGAAGATAATTGAAGTTAACAGCCGATAGGAACATGAACTTACTATGTAGGATGTATATACTGAGATACAGGTGATCCACCAGCACCGTGTGGTTCGTAAATCTTGTGTTAAGTGATAATAGTGCTACCTAGATGTTAGTCAATGTTACCACACCGGGACAAACAAGCCAAATGTTCGTGCTTTTTTGTTGCGAGCATTAGCAAAGAACAAGCCTGATTTCTGTTTGCACGCTTTATTGCCTTCTTGGTCGAGTCTATGTTAAAATTCACTTAAAAGGTTGTGGATTTTTTTTCTTAGACCAACGAGAAACCTATGTGATTGTGGTGTGCAATATTTTACCTCTCTACTTATACTGTCCAAAAAGGTGAGAGTGTGTCTTTGGTCGACACTGTATGATAGTACCATCGGAGTTTCATTGGGTTTCAGTCCCATTCATACCGTTTGGTACATGGCTGTAAATTCTCCCACCAAATGAACTTATGATATGCCTTAAAATAGTACTCCCTCCGTTCCTAAATAATTATCTTTCTAGAGATTTCAACAAGTGACTACATACGGAGCAAAATAAGTGAATCTACACTCTAAAACATGTCTACATACATCCGTATGTTGTAGTCCATTTGAGATGGCTAGAAAGACAATTATTTGGGAACGGAGGGAGTAGTAGATAGAGCAGAAATCATGCATTGAGTTGCATGTTACAACATGCAACGCTTACTCAAACGCGATATAAGAGGCTGCAGTATTGCTTGTTTTCCCCCATCTCTTCTCATACCCACCCATATAATACAATACCTAGCAAGCAGAAATACAAGAGAGAAAGCAAGCTGAAGATAATTCATGTTCATAGTCTTGTAAATTGGAATGAGAGGAATCGGAAACACATGCTGCCACTGTTGGATCTATAGTCTGAGAGCAAGATCCCGCCAAAGCACAACTTTCATAAGCTCGATTTGTATTAGGGCTTGGCCATACAGGGCCGACTTTGGGCAATTCTACATCTATAAACAAAGCGGTACTAGACCACGATGGTTGGCAGCGAGTCGCCACCCTAGGTCATAGTTTAAAGGATTGGAGAGTTAACACACGTAATTAGCTGCACATATGTCCCTCTCAAGGATCTCTCCATTAATAGGCGTATGAGTTAGATACCATGTACAACAACTAATCAAATCCCATGCATGCCATCCAAGAATTCTATGCCAAAGATATGATTTGCTATCACTAACAGATATTAGCCGATTCTAACTAACACGATCACGTATTTTCGTGTTATTTACACGGTACATGGTTCACATTTTTTTTATGAGGATTAGCATTTGTATCTCCTTCAAGGATGAATTGAGCTTTCGACCGTTGGTACCATTTGAACTCCTCTCTTCGTGTAAGAGACATGCCCTATGTGCATTGGACTGGCTTAAAGGGCAATCTCTTGTTAGATAACATCCGTGGCTCCGTGATTTTATCGAGGTCGTCAATAATAATGGTCGAGGGCCGATATTTTTCTTTTCTATACAACCCTCTTGTGTGTTTCGCTCATCCACTTAGGTATTATCGACGTCACATTGTGAGAATACTATAATTCTACCTCTAGATAGGCATTCGGTCAAGCGGGGAGGGGGGGGGGGGGGGGATTCCAAATAGTCTTAACCACATCCTCAAAGACGTCCCGTTGTAACCATTCCAATTTAAACTATTTGCATACCTCAAGACAGGAATGATCAATGCATAGAACGACAAAGACTCAGAGTGCACGTACAGGGCCAGGGGAAATTTTAGTTCCCCAGCTAGACAACTAGGTAACCTAGCTCCCATGCATGAACAAAGGAGGACATGCAGAAAACAACCCATCGATCGTTGGTTCTGAGATTGAACATAAGCTGCATTCGGTAAATAGCTAGGCTTATCAAGATGGGATAAGTGAGGTTTTGACCATGACTGCTTGTATTTGTATGATACTCCCTCAAAGAAATATAAGAGCGTTTAGATTGCTACTTTAGTGATCCAAATGTTCTTATATTTCTCTACAGAGGGGGTACTATGATGCAACTACACCGGATAGACACAGAGGACGCACGACTCATGTCGCCCCTTGCCTGCTTGCTGTGACCTACCAAAATGTTTATGTGCCTCATTAGAATGCAAACGGGTGTCCTTTAGGGTATTCTCTGACCCGCTTTAGTTCAACTAAATAAACTAAAATTTTAGAAATCACACCACTTTTGAAAATTTGGTTCATTTGGTTGAAGGAGGGCCAGATTGTGTCCAAACTCCTGAGGGTCACAAATTTGCTTCCCTAGGCCTCATCAAGGAGTTTTGCTAGCTAGGGGTTTCTTCGATCACATCGTCCTGGTCCAGCGATGCCAATGCAAGTCAGACAATTGTCGGGTGACCAAAAACAAACAGTGTGAGATTTGCTATTTGGGCCTGCCGACAAATAAAGCTAGCATATTCTTAACTTATCTCCTCATCTTCTACCTTGGAACATAAAAAACATGATTCTCACAAGCATTAGAAAAGAATAGTGTAGCATGGTGAATCTAAGGATAAAAAACTACATCAAACTTGTACAGAAACAAAAGAAACCCCTACCTAGAAAAACTCAACAGAGAAATTATCTTACCACAAAGGAAGCAAATCAGCATAAGCGTCATCTATTGGTGGAATGATGTTACCAGAAATGAAGCAAAACAACAGAATTTTCACGAGGGTATCAAGGTCTGCTAGAGAATGAAAGTATAGATGATGCAAAATCAAGCGTTCATATGCTAAAACAAATCATATATAATGCTGGATGTAACACTACTTGGAGTTGAGAAGAGGCACACGCACATTCTACTTGATGTGATACAACTGTGATTTGACAGGTGCTCCACAACTAATACTCTTTGGTGCGGCCACATACCGCATCAGACTAACTATGATGAGCATAGTACACGTGATGACCAGCTAAGAAAAGTATAGAGCTAACATCAACAAGGAAGATGAACAGTGTGGCCGCAAAAAAAGGAGCAAAAACAGTGCCAATGATTTTTAGAAAGTAAAGTATCAACAATTTGCAAATTCATGGTAGCAGCTTATCTCATTTATCAGTGCAAAAAAGCACTCTTTCGCAAATATGTGCAGGCATTGGCAATGCAAAGTAGCATGATCTTCTGCCAAACATTTCACTCCAGCAATAACCAATTCAATTCACCATCCACTGCTTCCACGCTTCCATACAGAACAGGATGTGAGCTTCACAAAACTCGAAATAAGTGGCCACTAGCCAGAAACACGTTTTCCTGTAAGCTGCTGCTGCTACTGTCAATGGATTACATCAAAATAGAAGGTGCCATAATTCGAAGTTTAGCCCTTTTGTCTGAGAATGCAAAAGAAAAAAGAGCTTGAGATTCAGCGTGAGCTTCTCTCTGCAGTGGGTCACTTCAGTTCCATCGCCTGCCTGCATGAATCAGTTCATCACAACATTTTAAAAGAAGGATCAAATTCTACTAATATATTTTAAAAGAGAGCTCAAAATCTATACAACACCTAGAATTACTCGAGAACAAGATGAAAGGTGAATCCCTTACCAGAATAATTTCTCAATGTCTTTGTTTTCTGGGTCCAACTCTAAAGCACGCGAGAGTGCTTCATAAGCTCCACCATATGCCTAAGGCACACACACAGCAGAATCAGATAACAGATACGAAAGATGCAATGAAATTGTTAGTTTGAACTCCATCTCTGAGTGCACCTTCATGAACATTAGAGCTGCTCCTTGCCGATAGTGCGCCTTTGCCCACTTCGGGCAAATTATCTTGCATTCAGTTGCATCATCATAAGCCCTTTGTCCATCACCCATCCGAAGCCAGCAGAGGCTCCTGTTTGATAACAACTTAGGATCGAAGTTATCCATCTTCAGTGCCTGCAACAGACAAAACAGTGCAAAATAGCTGTTGGAAATGCTGCTCAGTTTAGACCCAGCGGTGTGTCATTTGTTTCATAAGTACATGAAACAAAAAATGAAGCTGCGACAAAAAGAGCAACTCCGACTTGAAATTCCTCCCAGTGAAATGGAAGACCAAGATGAGTGTGTATTCATTCTCTTTTTTTTTTCCACACAATTATCACGATTTTTGTTACCCCTAGCTTTGGCGTGAAACTTAAGTCTACACTGTGTAGCTAAAACCCCATCCCCATATTGCTATGAGATGCGCACATTAGTAGTGAAGTAGTGACTTATCTTTCAACAGGTGAGTCTGTTGATAAATGGTCAATATTTATCCATTGCCAAGGTGTGAACTAATGTTAGTGATAAACCAACCAAATCAATGCTAATGATAAATTAACTAAATCGCAATGGAGGTTCCACTGGTATATGTACCTGTGTGTAGAGCACTGATGCATTTAGATAACTTTGCTTCTTAAATGCTTCATCTGCTTGGAGTTTCAGCTTGGACATCCTCTCTTTCACAAAATTGTCATCCTGGGAAATTCAAAAGAGCTTAAGTCTGGTGCGTGAGGGAGAAACAGCACTCTAGCAAGATATCAAGGTGAAGTCAACAAATACAAGAAACAGTTCTAGTTAATTCAAGATTTCACAATCCCACTTGCAACACTGATAGGAAATGAAGTAAGAGCTATTTAAATAAAATGAATTGGTCAACCTGTTATTTTGAAACAAAATCAGAATTAACGGATTACCATTGGAGCAAAGCAGGTTATCAAATAAAGCATCATTAAAATAAAATGAATTTTCAGGAACAGAGTTAGACAACAATGCAAATGCAATAAAACACATGCAGATTCGACGAGTTTCCTATATGAATTTTTTATGTATGAATTTTTGGTTAAACATCGATTTGACACCAATACTGTTCAGAGTTAGCATGAACAAAATAGTCGCAAGTGCGCAAGAAAATATGCTAGTGATATACCTCAAGTTGCTTGATTTCCATCTTCACATGACTAATGATTCCATCAACGCTCCAATTTGCCACAGTTGAAACAGGAGAGGTGAAAGGAAAGAGAATCTCAACGTCTTCCCGTGTACCATACTCAACAGCCAACTCTATTGGCAACCTACCAAACTGTAGAGAAACAAGGAAAGCTTTACAAAAGCAATATTCAACATTAAGAAATAAGCTTTGTTCTAGACATGATCAATGCAAACCGTATTGAATTATTGATGGACTACCCTCATATTAGGTCAATGTAGTGGTAGTCTCGCATCTATACATACCTGACCAAATTAAGGACACGGCACAAAGGGGGAAAGGTGAAACGATAACAAGCTTATACAAATATGGCAACTTAGCACAGCATTTTATTTTTCATTTGCAGATAGCATCACATAGGCCTATTTACAGCATAACTCTTACGTTTGTTACATACCAATACAGGACAGGTCTACGTAAACTATAAAGCCAAGCCAGAGACGAGAATATGCGACAAAAAGAGCATTCTCACCCTGTCAAAAACATTTGGGTTTGCACCAGCTTCCAACAAGCACTTAATAGCTTCAGTTAAGCCCTTTTCTGCAGCCGCCAGCAAAGGATCATAATAAGGAAAAACACCACTCACATTAGCTCCACCCTGTCAGAAAAAGGCGTAGAAGAAAGTCAATCATACAATTGTGTGGTCGTTGATACAAAGATAACTAAATCAAACGTCAGTTTTATAGAAATCCTACATTCCTACTGCAATATAAATAGGGATACTATACCTGAATCAATAGCTTCACACAGGACACGAAAGATCTGTCTAATGCCATGTTTAAAGGTCCAAGTATACGAGTAACAATGTTGGGCTGGAAAAAAAAAGAACTTCATTTTCATGGCGGAATAAGCAATTCTAAGAGAAAAATGGAGTTTGTATGGAAAGGAGATGAGCTTCTTTGTGGGATTACAACTTATATAGTGATATGTGACGTCCCTTTGCTTCAACTGATTTTTCAGAGTTGTTGTGTGGGTTATTGAAACCACCATGTCTGGTTTGGTTGTTTTTTGAAGGTTGCCAATATTTGCCACACTTTTTCCTAACATATCTAAGGTTACATGATGAAAATGAATGTTATACTTTGCAAACCTAAGAATCCTACCGCACTATTTCTGAGTCAGTGACACAGGCGACCCAAGTTGCAGGTGGTGACTAACTAAAACTTTTGGCATGGGTTAGTCACCAACCAAAAAGACCTACAGGGAACAATTGGGGAAAGTAGCAAAACCCAGAAAAGGGAAGAATTTGGAGTTAAAGACAACATATCAACAAAGAGTTTCAACAGTACATCTGACTTGTGCTCCAAAAGGATCTTGACAATACTAGGAAATCCTCTAAGAGTAGCATCCATGAGTGGTGTCCCAAGTTCTGACATGGCATGGACATTAGCTCCCCTCGCAAGAAGAAACTTCACTATTTCATAGTACCCTGAAGAGAAGAAAGAAAAAGGTCATAACAGTATTACCAGTACATGAACAAAATCGTTTTTGCGCAAAAAAGTTTCAATAACTAGTTGGGGAATGATTTTTGTTGGTTAACATAATTAAATCGATCACTTTGCAGACGCCGATGAACATAAGAAATAAATAAGATCAGGCTACTTTTAATTTATGGCAACAAGAAAATTGTTTACATTAGGCTAGCTAATTAGCACTTGGTATAGTAAACCCACTTTTATCACCCTTGTAGGTCCAGCATGAAAACAATTTTGAGAAAGGAAAAGCTCAAGCACAAAACAAGGGAGCAAGGCAATAGTAAAATACTGTGAGAATGAAACCAAGGCATATTCAGGCCAACAAGTGAAGTTCCATTTCATACCATGAACTACAGCCATATGAAGAAGGGTGATTTTTCCACGTCGCTGATGCAGATCAGCGCCATGATCCAGAAGGTACCTGACGGCGGGAAGGTGACCATACATGATGGCATGTGACACGGGTGTAAACTCTAGCATTGAGACACCCACAATCCATTTGAATCAGTCCAAGATCAGGTCATAAAACTATATATGCATTAGGATCAGGAAAGGCATGCACGAATTACCCTGAGCGGTGTCAGGCATGTCGACATCCATCTTGACCTCCTCGACAAGATACCGGTAGATCGGCAGCTTGCCGCCACCTCCCGCGGCGTGTAGCGCGTTCATGCCCATGTAGGTGGTATTGGCCACCGTCGTCCGGATCCCACGCCCCTGCACGTCCAGCTCCTTTGCAATATCTGAATTTCACACAAAAGGGGGACACTTTCAGTCAGGAATCGTGACAAGAACCCGGTACTGCAGTGCATATACAGTGCAATCAGAATCAGTAGGAAACAAAGGGGGCAATTTTAGTTACCAACCATGGCAAGAACGTGGTATATACACTACGCTGCAATCAGAATCAGGAAGACAGCGCCCAATCAAAACGTGGTACGGTATATGCTATGCTGCTGCGTGGTTCTTCAGTAGTTGGTCAGAAACCCCCGATTTAATTGCATCCCAACCTAAATCACAAGCTAAATCGACATCCTGGAGCCGTAATCCGCGGCAAGAACAGAATCGGAGCACAGACGGCGGCGAAACCCTAAGGCCGCGGCCAGATCTAGCTAGCGAGCAAATGGAGGCAGGACACCAGGGAGGGAGAGGGGGAGGGGAGTGGGGATCTGGTTAAGAAGCGGGCCTTACTCTTGATCCCGCGGACGTCGCCGTCGTGGGCGGCTTCGAGGAACCTGGCCTCCGGCGGCCACCGGCCGCGCTCTGCGCAGCAAGCGGAACGAACGATGAGACGGCGTGGCGGACGGAGCCGTACAACTGAACTGAACTGAGGGTGTTTGTCGGTTACCTTCGCCGTGGAGGACCTCGTACAGGCGAGGCAGCGGCCAGTCCCGCATCCCCATCCTCCTCCCTCTCCCTTTTTCTTCGCCGGCGGTTGGGATGGCGGCGGCGGTGGCGGTGGAGGAAGGGAGCTTCTGGAGTGGGTGGAGGGGTGGGGAATAAAAAGGGCGGGAGAGAGAGAGAGAGAGAGAGAGAGAGCAGGTGGAAGACGCAATGGGATGCCGACACGTGCCCCACCACGGGTCGTACCATCTGACACTCCTGCCAGGAGAAGCACGGCGCACGGCGGCCTCTTCGTATTCAGTTCAATTTTTGAAATTTGAATTTAAACTTCACTAATCTTCCTCTTTGACGTCCATTAGAGCAAATCTAGCAAGTCGTCATATTGGCCAACATGCCAAGCTGAATATCGGATCCTGGTTGGGCGACCCGCTGCGACTTCAGCCAACCGTGTGTGCTATCGGATCGAAACAACATCCTATGCCATGGACAAAGCTCCTCACATGCCAAGCTTCGACCCACGCGCCGCCCCCCCAACCTTATCTCTTTCCCAGCTAGTCATTCCTTATCTTTTTCTTCGTCGGCAACCATGGGTGATCGTCCCCCTTTCCACGAGGCTAGCCCGTGTCGCGCCTGCCATGGGTGTTGTTCTACGCCCCAACCTGAGTGTAGGGAAGACGATGGGGGAGGGGCAATGCTGCACGCACCGGCGGAGCTACGTGTGACGAAAATGGGCCATGGCCCGCCCATCCCACAACAAATACAGTGTCAGATTGAAGTAAACTGGGCCATGAGAACAAAAACTAGTGATCTTCCTTCATGCCGGCCCGCCCAGCTTTGGCTGTGTAGCTCCGCCACTGGCTGCACGGTAGCTACCAGACACTGATGTAGAGAAGATGAGGAGGGAGTGATTGGGGGCAACACTGCAAGGGGAGCATCGATGCTGCTGATTGTACGAGTTAGCGCTGGGAACAGGGACGGATGTCGACAACCATGTGGATTGTGGCGACTGACGGTAACCAGATGTGGCTACAACCCTCGATACGGAGAAGCTACAATGTGGCGGTTGGGGAGCTGCGATGGCGGGGCCCATGCTACAACTGTTAATGGCGGAAGCTACATCTGGTGACGAGGGGAGCTGCAACCACGACGGGCCAGGAGTTGCGGCAGAGACGGTGCCCCGTGCTACAACCAATGGTGGCAGAAGCTACATCCGACGTATGCAGAAGCTACGAGCGGCGCCTGCAGAAGCTACAACTAGCGAGGTGATGACTCCGACCGAAGGCTGGAAAGCTGCAACCGGCACCCCATGAAAGCTACGACGAGCACCAGCAGAAGCTGCGACCGGCGGCTTAGAAAACTTTGACAATGATGGGGAAATCTGCAACCGGGTCCCCTCTCCCTCCGTCTCCTCGGCAGACGCTCCCGTGAACAAGGTCTGCGTACGCCCAGGAGCGGGTAGCACTCCTGCGACCTCAACCAAGGTGGGAAGGATGCAGACGACCAAATAATATGCACAAAATAATTTTTACCCCTGTATCTGCTCAGTCATGCCTAACTGAGTCACACATGTAAGGATGCAAAAAAAAAGGAAAAAAAACGATGCACGTAGACGCTCCTAGTGACGCGGAACACACGACCTATTTTTTTTGAACGAAAGGGGTTTCCCCCCACCCCACTTTTTATTAAGCGGGGCACAACATAGGCCCAGACTGTTAATGGCACTCGAGTTTACCAGTAGTAGCAAACCAGAAAGAAAGAACTTGCGCAACACCTCACACTACATCTAAAACAGCAGTACATCATCGCGCCACGCAGGGCAGCTCAAAACTCTCACACACTCAGAAGTTCATCAACGCAGACACGGGGGGACAGGACGAAGCCTCAGCCTCACACCAGATGAGCCTTCAGTGCACCTCCGCCCCGGGGCCTTTTTGAGCACGCACTCAGTCCCCAGCCCAGGCGATCCTGAGCAGCTCGCCTCTTCGTCGGTCCAGGAGTAGGAGGCAGCGTTGGAGGAGCACCGATTGATCGCCTTTGCATAGGATCTTCCATTGGTGTAGAGATGAGCTGATCCGATTCAACACCGTCCGGGTACTTGTCCACGACGCTCCCTGAAAACATATGTCGTTATGCATGGTCCAAATCCTCCAGATGAAGGCAACACAAGCAATGTTAACTACAGATTTCTTGCTATTCAGCATCCAAAAGGATGATAATTCAGCCATATCATTTGGGATATTAGAACTAAAAGTATCCGCTACATCAAGCCAAATTTGTTTGGCTACTACGCAATCGAAGAATAGATGATGAACAGTTTCATTCTCATTACAAAACAAACAGCACAGGTTATCAACCACCCTTCTTTTACTTAAGTTGTCTCTAGTAAGAATTTTATTATGATATGCTAACCACAAAAAGACCAAGTATCTGTTGGGAACAGCAATTTTCCAGAACTTTTTCCAAGTTGGGGTAGAAACCTCTCCCTAATTTATCATATTGTAGAAAGATTTAACAGAATAAATTCCAGAGGGTTCCAACAGCCAGACAGGCTGGTCCTCCTCATTAGATATGGTCTTGGCAGAGATTACCTGAATTAGGCCATGCCACCTGTCCATAAATCTAGAATCCACACATCTACTAAACGTAAGTTTCAAATTTGCACCATCCCAAACCTCAGCTACTACACTTTTCTGTTGTTGACAAATTTCATAAATCTCCCAAAACTGAGTTTTCAGAGAAGAATCCCCAACCCAAGTGTCGTCCCAGAAACTGATTTTGTCCCCTTTGCCCAATTTCCACCTGAAAAAAGGACGAATACCCTCAAAGGCCCAGGTGACTCCTTTCCAAAAGGGCGACCCCACACCTTGCTTGGCCCAAAGCAAGTTGGGTTTATCAGTTATATACTTATGATCGATTAGCTTACCCCAATCATTATCATGGTTAGTGAAATATCTTTTTGCCCAAGAGGCTAGTAAGGCCATGTTGAACTCTCTTAAGTTGGGGATCCCCAGACCTCCATACTCCTTTTTCTGAGAGATCAACCCCCATTTGGCAAGGTGATATTTATGCTCATCTCCCTGGTCACCCCAGAAGAAATGAGCCATCTGAGATGTGATAGCATTTATAGCCCATTTAGGAAATTTGATCGCAGACATCAAATACATTGGAATACTAGTGATGCAAGCTTTAAGCAGTACAAGCTTCGCCTCATAACTGAGTAACCTCCCTTTCCAGCCACAAATTCTTTTGATGATCTTATCTATAATGTACTAGATATCCTCTCTTCTAAGTTTAAGGTAGTGGAGGGGAACCCCCAAGTATTTAAGAGGGAAGTCTCCCATCTTACAGCAGAAAATTTGGGAAAGCATTTTGGTCTCATCAATATTAACATTAATGGGCACAACCTCACACTTATCATAATTGATTTTCAACCCAGATAGGTTCTTGAAACAGGCAAGCAACCACTTTAAGTTTTTTTACATATTCAGTATTAAGGTTGAGGAATAAAATCGTGTACACACGACCTATTCCCCTCTCCCTTCCACTCCTCGGCAGACATTCCCGTAAACCAGGTCCGCGTACACCCATGAGAGGGCCGCGGCCTGAGCCACAGCCCACAGCCGTGCGCCGGGCCCAGCGTGCCCCAAATCAACCAGAGCGAGCGAGCGAGGGAGGATGTCCAAATTCCAACCCCCCGCCGGAACCTGCATCCCAGTTTCCACAAGGAGAAAAAGAAAAAACGCTTGCAACCAGCGAAGCCTTCTTCTGGAAGCCTCCCTGCCACTGCCGACGAGCGCGAGGCCGCCCGCCCATGGCTGCGCCGTTCGTCTACGCCCGCAGCTCCGGCGACGGCACGGGTGCGGCGAAGCTCCCCTCCTCTTCCTCTCCCTCTCTCTCTCTTCGCCTCTCTCCGTCTCTCTCTCTCTCTAATTACGGGCGGTTTGCCCCGCGCGCTTAATTTGTGTGTGCAGCTCACGACGCGGCCCTGCGAGCGGCCTTCTACGGCGACCTCCGGCGTCTCAGAGGTTGGCCTCTCCTCCTCTTCCTCCTCCGCCCCATCCCCATGCTCCCGGGCCTCCCCCCGCCTCGCTTGGCCATAATTTTTTGGGTTGGGCTAGGGTTTTGTTTTTCACTGGCCGCGGTGATCGAATTTCCGGCGGCTGGATTAGGTATGTCGTCACAGGATGAGATGATGCAATTGCCACCGCTGTTCCGTTAGCCACACCAATTCGGGTCCTATTTGATTTGCAGGACACTAGGAATTAATGGCCCCTCGTTAATTTTCCTCCTGCACTTCACTTGTGTGGAGTAGTATGCTGTTAATTTGGGTCTCAGCTTTCGCATTGCAGACAATTAAGTGTAAAATTTGATGCATACAGTAATTACTCTCCGAATTATGAAAAGCAAATCGTGCCATTGTGTACTGTTTATTGGGAATCTGCTTAACACAAGTCCTTACACGGGGCACATGTTATGCCTTTATGATCAGAGCACTGTTTTTTTTTGTCAAGTCTATGCACTGATTGATTCACTGTGTGTCCAAGACTCGATGCAGATGTGAAACCTAGGGTACCCTCCAACCCCTCTTTAGTTCACTCAAGCGAACTAAATTTCCAAAATCACAAATTTTAGTTCATTCCCTTAATGCTCATGGTTTGCATTTGCTTGACTTAGTGGGGTTCTTGTCCATCTATGCAACACATTTGGGATCCTTTTCTTTTGGTTGTCTAGCAAGTTATAATTTGGCAATTTGCTTCATTAATATATTGATATGCTTGGGTGTTTGCTTTGGGTGAAAGGTGCTGTAAATAGTCTTGCTGACCCAAGGGCGGTCTTCTCTTTTTTCAACAAGGGTGGCCTTGGTGTGCTGCACCTCGCACCCGTCAGAGGGCATATTGAAGTTTGCAAGTACTTGGTGGAGGAACTGGGAGGAGATGTGAATGCTCCTGCTCCTGGAGTTGGAGGTCTTTATCTAACCCTTTTCCCTTTTATGGAAATTGGCATCTGTCATGTCTATGTTTGGCACCATGGGTTGCCTCAATTGTGTTGTTGTGCTTTTTGGTTGCAGACTTTGCAGGCGTGACACCCTTTATGACATCTGTTCAGTCCGACGATGTTTCAACTGTGAAGTATTTGCTTGATCGTGGCGGTGACCTAACTAAAGCAGATGGTAAAGGACGCACTGTTCTCCATCATGCAGCAACCGTAGGTAGCTCCCTGGCTCCTCACCCATGCAATTTTCGCTGTGTAGGGCACCCCGATAATATTGTAGAAGAAAAATATTGTAGTCATTTTTCATAGAGTTAATATAGATCTCTTTTCTGAAATATAATTAGTCAAAGTTGGATATAATTGTCCCATCTATGTTTTATGCCATGGTGGTCACTTTACTAGCAGTTAATTCGCTGCTGTACACTCAGATGTGGAGCCACATGACTTATGGAATTATTTTATTCACGGCAGGAAGCTGTAAGGTTACTGAGTTTCTACTATCAAAAGGAGTACCTGTTGACATACACTATGGCTATGGTACACCACTCCATCTAGCTGCTACCAATGAACAAGATAAAATAGTGAAGATTTTGTTGGAACACCATGCAGATGTATATAACCCTTACCATTTCTTATTTTCATTTTTTGTTTTCTAGATTTTGTTCCTTTGTATTTGATGATAATTATTACTCTTGGACCATAGAGAAATTCTCATGTTTTTCTTTCAGGCTAACACCAGTGTCACCAGTTTGGGTTCTGCGTTGATGGGTGCTCTTTTATGCCGTTCATTGAAGTGCATGAAGCTGCTGATTAAGGCCAGTATTCTATTGTCTATATTTCCATTGTTATGTTCTGATTTTACACCGAGATGGAACCATGAAATGTTTTATTCCACAATCCTTTTCACAGGGTGGTGCTGATGTCAATCGGATGACCTCACTTCTGATGACTCCGTTGGTGTTCACTGCAGGGCGCAAAGACTACACCAACTTTATGCAATTTCTGTTAAAGGCAGGAGCAGATCCTAATATTCCTGATGGTGTATGTGTTCCTTATTTTCTTGATCTATTGTACTAAAACTTATGCTGACAGTATTATTCAACTCTTAAGGAGGATAGTTTAGCTTTAGCAATGAATTCATGGTGCTTTTAGTCTTTGACTATGTGATGAGAAGTTTGCATTTATCTACGTCCAGGCAATAGGTAGGCGTGTGGGCTATAATTTTAACGGTTTATATCAACAAATGCATATTGATGTTGTTGACTAAAAGAAGTTTGACTTAGGAGAAAACTAGAAAATATTTTGGAATGAAGTAGCAAATTTTGAGTTCTGGAGCATGCTCTGTTCTGTGCAATCCTGTATATATGTATATCGTTAGTCTGAAATGTTTCTGAATATGGTGGATGTCCTTGTATTGAGCCCACAGATAGCCAAGATATGTCAGTGTTTGTCTATTTAATATGAGGCCGGTGCTTAACTTAACAGTTGATGAGATAGCGACATCTCATAATGCAGCATTCAGGCTTCAGGGTAGCCGCATTTTCCAAATGTACTCATCAGCAATCACTAAAATGACTTGACTTCTCTTAGCTTACTTTATGTTGTTTTCTTCATCCCAGCGGTTGGTACTTTTTCAATTACTCTAAAGTGTCAAATTAAATTTGTGCTTTCAATAATCATGGGCTAATTTTAAAATTCATGTATAGCTATTTGTCCTTGTTATTTTTATCTATATAATTCATGGGGACTCCTAAAGGGCATGCCACTAAAAATTATTGTTGCTTCTCAATTTCAATTCTTGCTGAAATGCCTGTTTTTAATCCCTTGCTGAAGGATGGCCTTTTGGTATGTTGTCGGAGTATATTGACTATTTGACTGTTTAAATTGCTACTAGAATTTAGAAATGCTTGCTGAGATAAATCCTGGTTGAAACATTTGGTACCAACATTATGTAAACCCTGGTTCTCTCCCATGGCATTGTAGTTTATTATATGGGTTATATCTTTTCATAATTTTCATATTCTTTTACTGCATTCTAAAGGGTCCTTTAGTTATGTAGTTAATTTCAAAGTTGACATTTTTCCTTTTGTTGCCCAGTTTGGTAGGTTACCAATAGAGCATGCTGTTAGACGTGACTGTATGGAACAAGTTGAAATGCTGTTTCCTTTGACTTCCCCAATTCCATCTATCCCAAACTGGAGTATAGATGGAATCATCTCATATGAAAAGTTTGAAAGTGCAAAGCCACTGGTACGTTATTTGTTGTTGTTGCGCCCCGTGGATAAATTTTACTCCCTCATATATTGGTTGTAATAACATCTTATATTATGGGACGGAGGCACTACTTGAATGGCTGGTCATATTTTTTGCTTGCCAGTCCTGAATTTGTCTGTCAACTGTTATGACTTGGACTTACTATATATGCATAAGATCACACTTAAAATGATAGTCATGACCTTTTTATGGTTTTTCTTCAGAGCATCACCTCATCAAAACCATTAAATTGAAGTAGTTAAAGCTCTTAGAACAAACTACCAATCATAATTTTGGAAGGACCAGATTTGGACCCCTTATTAGTTCTTGGCTGTTCAATGGTTCAAAAAAAGTAACTTGGTTGTTCAGTATCGATTCATGAACTGCTGTAAACTTCTCGTCATGCGTAGTCTTCAAGATACAGGAGTGCTTTACAAGCATATATACTGTCGATGTGAAGTTGTGAACTGTGAAATATACAAATATAGACAATGTGCTATACAGCTATACTTGTGATCAAATTCTTGTTGTGTGAGTAACTGCTGCCTTTTGCTGTGCTATACAGCTATACTTGAGAAATTACCTCAATGTGCACTTTGCATTGCAGCATAAGCATATCAGATATGAAGCTACTGCGAATGTGTAACAGAGTTGTTAAGTTTCTGTTTTAATTGGAATATCTTTGAAACGACGCTTCATTCCTAAATTTTTTGCATTGTTCTATCATTCAGGATCAGAGGCACCTTGAGCGAGCAAAAGCTATATTCAAGTCACAGGCAGATTATGCATTCAGGCTGAAGGACTATAAGTTCGCATCAAAATCATATGATCTGGTAAGCCCCTTAAACCTTATCTATGGACAATGGTGGTTTAGAAGGCGACATTTTTCTAGGGACCGATTGCAGAACATTATTTGTTTGCTAACAAGGTTTCTAATATTGTTCTCTAGTTTCCCTGTTTATTACTCCCTCTGTAAACTAATATAAGAGCATTTAGATCACTACTTTAGTATTCTAAACGCTCTTATATTAGTTTACGGAGGGAGTATCTGTTAGTCTGCCATTATGATGTATTTCTGTTGGATTAATATTATTTTGCCGGACTAATCTTCCTAACCTGTCATCATGAGAAGATAATCGCATAACCTGTTGTGTTTGACCGACCATAGGCAATAGATGCCGCACCGAGTGCAACATTGTACGCAAACAGGAGTCTTTGTAAACTGATGTTGGACGATGGTGAAGGTGCTCTGTCAGACGCTCTCAGCTGCAGAATGCTGCGACCTAACTGGGCAAAAGCTTGCTACCGTCAGGCTGCAGCTCACATGCTTCTCAAAGTGAGTTACTACACGTCTAGCTTGCCATCGTGTTTCCCTACTCTACAGTCTATGCAGTCGCTCACGTGCCTTTGATGTGCTCTACGTCTAGGAGTATAAGCAAGCTTGTGACGCTCTCCTGGACGCTCAAAAATTAGATCCTGGAAACATAGAGGTGGAGAGAGAGCTACGGTAATCTACTGTCTTGTACTTGTTTCTTTTGAAGCATGAATGTTGAATGATATGTACTTCCATACTAACGACCAGCAGCTGCATGCTGGACCAACGCGTCGAATTCCATTATACCTACAATTCAAGTTCACCAAACTGGAGACTAGCATGCCCATTTCAATTTTTGGTGCTATTGTTCCATATAGCTGAAATTTATTCCATTTTGGTTTAACTCTGTACAGGAAAGCCAGGGAATTAATGAAAGCTCCTGGTGAAGCTGACAAGTGAAGCATGGTGGTTAGCATGAGAGTAGAGCTTGTGCTTTATGCTTTGTTAGGGAAAAGTTCTTTTGGCTTGCATTGGAATAGTTGGTCAACTGAATGTGATGGTACTTATGCGAGTAAAGACAGAGGTGCTGTAAGACTTGCTCACTTGTGTAGAAAAGAGCTGAATCAGGCAGGAAGCTGGAGTGCTGAAATGTGGATGGGGATTTACCATTTGAGTTAACTACATTAGAAGTTTTACTGAATCCGGCACAAATGCCCGATCTGAAACGATGTTTCCTTATGAATTTTGAATATCTTCTAAGTTTTCATACTGTAGTTGAGAACAGAAAAAACTGAAATAGTACCACCCTTTCATTTGCATCTTCCAACATTTTAGGGCCATTCAGTCATTCTCAGTTACATGAGGTAGATTCTACTCCCTCCGTCCGGAAATACTTGTCCGAGAGATGGATGTATCTAGATGTATTTTAGTTTTAGATGCATCCATTTGTATCCATTTTCGCGACAAGTATTTTCGGACGGAGGGAGTATTCAACATGGTTATTGGCTCACTGCTTCTGCGAGTAAGCATGTACTCCTCTACATATTGCTTGTTTCAGTAATAATACATTTGTAAACATCATCTGGATTGCAAAGTTTCTGAATAATTGTACATCTCAAGATCAATTGGCTAGAGAAGTACTCCCTCTGTTCCGAATTACTTGTCTTGGATTTGTCTAGATACGGATATATCTAGCACTAAAATGAGTCTAGATATATCCGTATCTAGACAAATCCAAGACAAGTAATTTAGAACGGAGGGAGTACTAGCAGCTAGTGACTACGGTAGATGAAAAAGAATACTGTACATCGGCTGGAATTGCATTGGATGCATCCATGCCAGGTACCTTGCAAATTCCGCTGAGAAATCGTACATCGAGAAATAAGGATTCCAGTGAACCTCCCGGCTCCTCAGCTATTTGGCATTCCTGGCCGTCGGATATGGTTGCTTGATCGGATCTGGGCCGTCGGATCGACCGCGTGGAAGACCTCGGCCGTCGGATCGAAAAAAGTTACTGCTGGAATGAATAGTTACTCCCGTTTTGTGCCACCGCGCGTAAATAGCCTGCCCTGCCGGGGGCATTTCCGTCATTTCACTATTGGGTATAAAAGCTCACCAGCTCCCGTAGAACCCTAGCCGCCTCCTCGATGGGGTCCTTCTCTCCCCTTCCTAGCCGCTCGCCCCGCCCTGCCGTCTCGCCCGTCCCGCCGCCCCGCCGTCTCGCCTGCCCCGCCCAGCCCTGCCCGTCCCGCTCGCCGTGGCCGTGGCCGATGACCGTGGCCCCACCGTCCTGCCCTGCCCGCCGCGGCGGCCATGGACGAGCTCGAGCTCGACGGGGGAGCAACGGGCCGCCCCGCCCGTCCCGCTCGCCGTGGCCTTCGCCGATGACCGCGGCCCCGCGCAGCACAGCGCCGAGCTCGTCTCGCTCCGCTGCGTCCTCTCCTCCTGCCGGATTCGCCGCTCACGGCCACCACCGCTCACCCGCGACCCTGCCTCGTGGTTAGGGTTTCGGGTGTTGGCTCCAACACCGGCGGCCATGGGGTTGCGCCTCCTCTCTGCCTCTGGTCGGTTCATCCCCTCCCCCTCCTTCCTCCTCCTCCTCCTCTTCCTCTCTATCTCTTTCTAATCCCTCTCTTCTTTTGTAGCAGCAGAGGAGAGGAGAGGGGATTGAGCCTGCAGCTTCACATGTGCTTCAATTCGATTTGGAGTAGAGCAATTGATGTGCTCCTACAGCTGCCGTAGAAGATAGGATGGACGAGAGCACATCATTGCAGGATTATTGTTGATGGGGTGTCGAGACATGTGTCTGAACTACCTCATGTGACTGATGAAAGAGGGCAGGTAGTCGACCTCCTTGATATCCATGCCAGTAAGGATTATATATGTCCGTTTTAGCATTTTGTTCATATATATGCCATTCAGTAATAACTGCAGTCTTGAGATATGGATTCAGAGATACTGTAGTGTGTGCGCTATGCTGAATATTATAATTTGGTATGAGGTGTTTGTGTGTTTGGATGCTCTTCAACTTTTCTGGTTATACCAGATACTAATCTACAATTCTATATATGTCATGCTATTCTGCTTTTCATTTTCTTGATCTACCTGAATTGGTACTATAGAGATGTCTGATGTATGCGCGCGCGCGTGTGTGTTTAGGCAGTTTAGCCTCCTATTAGTTTCAACGATTGGTTTTGATTTTAGGAGAATCAAGGAGGTTGTGTTAGGAGAACTTGCTTCTGTTTTCCATGGTTAATTAATCCTGGGACTATTCAAAAGCAGGCCATCATTGCTATTAGGAGAATCAAGGAGGTTCTAATAGTCCTTTCTGTTTAGTGTACGATGGTCACATTTGTATTGACATCAAAATTCAGATTTAGTATGTTTATTGGGAGACCTTACTTATATTACTGAATCATGAATATCATTTGATATTCTAAGAAATAGTTCTCCTGGATATTCCAAGTTATACCTGCTCATACATCTGTTATATTACAATTTATTTGCTTGTCAAATGTTCGTGGTTTCAGATTAGAAGTATGCAGTAGCATCCATATCCAATGTAACTAATGTGTCCAGGCTTTAGTGTTTTATTTTGATGGACCAATGTGCATCTTCTCCGAGACAGAAAATTAGGGGGAGTGATAGCTCTTGGATAGTTAGCCATTATGATAGAATAATAAATAAAACTGTCGGTTAATGGCTTATAGAACTGGTCTTAATAATAGAATTTCAACCAAGTCGTTGATGCGGTGAGAGCTCGGTGTCGTGTCCGCCGGCTGAGCAGCAAGCCGAGCTGCAACTCTCTAAACATGGTGGTGCTACTATGATGATCTCATGCCTCTCACTCTATGTATCTCTCATCAGCCCGTTCCACTTTTTGCTAATCATTCATGCCCTTCATGATCACTAAGGCTTTTCTTGGTTTTGTAGTTGTGGATTGTGATTAAGAATGATGACCCTGGTTAATTGTAGGATTTACCATGAGAGCATGAGATCTTTGCAACTGTATGTCTTACCTATTAGTCATTCTGCTAAATAGTAATTACTAAATAATTGTTTCTGATAATAACGATGCCTTTCTTATACAGGTTTTTTGGTGCGTTTGTGCTCGTCGACGGGACGGTGCAAGGCGCAACTCCGATGCGGTTCCTTGCCGGTTGGACGGCGTTCACGCGCAACCCCGGCGTGCACTGAGTACTGCCTCGGCTACAACCTCCCTCGGTGAGCTCCATCTTCCTCCTGCTCCTCTGCTTCGGCTACTGTATGGGACATGGCCATGGCTATATTGATCCATCCATCCATCCAGAAATAAGAGATGAAGCATCCACCGACCTCTCTCAGAGCTCAGGCTGCTTCAGTTTGCTCTTCCCACTCTCACTTACCTTCCCTCTCATGCATGCGCTTGGTTTCTTCCTCATGCAGGCAGGCTGGGTGGGCTCCTCGTTAGCGTCGGCTTTCCCTGCCTGCCACTCCTCTCTGATGGAGCGGACCTTTGGATGCTCCTGCGCCTACGGTCGTGGGCTAGGTAACTCTCTTTCTTTAATGTGCTCATGGATGTAATAGGATTTTAGTGCAGATTGTCATGGGACAGCTAAAACAAAAAAAATCTTTAAACCTTTCCTGGGCATTATAATTGAAAAGTAACCTAAAATCCTTAATTTCATCGAGCTTGCTGTCTAAAAAATGCTTAGAACTATTGTTAATATACCATCCTACGGGTGCTTAAAGATCTACTTATGAATCAGCTGCATTTTCCAATAGGCCAGCTCCTAATCTACGGCTGTTTCGGCCGTTGGATCAGATATGTTTAGTACAGAGTAACCGCATCGAATAAATGTGTACAGAGCATACATATTAAATATACTTTATAAATGAATATGGGGTAAGCAATGTCGGTTAGGTAATACTCCACTCTTGCCCACTGAAGGACAAGCTCGCTCTTGGGCTACCGCTAGGTGAGCTAACTGACTCGGGGGTGTCTTTTCTCAAAAAAGAGAGGCTCAACCATGAGAGCATGAGATCTTTGCACCTGTATGTCTTACCTATTAGTCATTCTGCTAAATAGTAATTACTAAATAATTGTTTCTGATAAATAATCATGCCTTTCTTATACAGGTTTTTTGGTGCGTTTGTGCTCGTCGGCGGGACGGTGCAAGGCGCAACTCCGACGCGGTTCCTTGCCGGTTGGACGGCGTTCACGCGCAACCCTGGCGTGCACTGAGTACTGCCTCAGCTACAACCTCCCTCGGTGAGCTCCATCTTCCTCCTCCTCCTCTGCTTCGGCTACTGTATGGGACATGGCCATGGCTATATTGATCCATACATCCATCCAGAAATAAGAATAGAATCTCCTCAGGCCGCACCACAGCGATTTGGGATTCCTGGCCGTTGGATCGGGTGGCTTGATTGAATCTGGGCCGTCGGATCGACCCCTGTAATGACCTCGTCTGTTGGATAAAATAAAAGTTACTGCTGGAATGAATAGTTACTCCCATTTCGTGCCGCCGCTCGTAAATAGCCTGCCCCGCCGGGGGCATTCTCGCCATTTCGCTTTGTCTGTGGCGGTGGCGTTCGTGGTAGGGCGATGATGATTAACTGTGGCTGGAACGAGTGTGCCTTTGAGCAATCAAGGCACCTATGGGTATCAAGTTGGATCCTCCCTGTTGTCTCTATAATCCTTTTTGATCCTGTGATACCTATTGATCTGTCCTTGGATGGTCATTCTTGTTGAGTGATAACCAGGGCAGCTCCATTGTATAAACAGATTGATCTGGTGATAAGAGATGATGGGGGTAGGTTATATGATCGAGAAAAGGCGAATCTGAGCCCACTATGCAATGAACCCTAGACCCTTTTTTACTTGTATATCTAAAGGTGTTGCTTATTTATGCTCCAGTGTTTATAGCCATCTTCCATAAATCTGAGCCATTGAGCGGACATTTCCTTTTGTTTTCTTTGGTTTGTTCTGAAGCTTTCCCCAATTCTATCTGTCACCACTGCATTTTGTGGATCATGCACCAGACTAAATGTAAGTGAACTTTGAAGGATGCATGTTTTGTTAGCTTTGTAACTTATTTCCTTGCTAAGTAAGCATTTGGGATTAATTTGTTTTGTTGCCACCTTCTTTTTACATATAGTTTTGCATCGATTTGCCTTTCACTCTTCTTGACAAGCTTGTAATAGTGTTGAACTTTGTTCATTTAGGCATAGCAACTATTTGAATTATGAAAATTTGCTACCATTTGGTTACCACCATAAGTTTGTCTATTGATAAAACATGGTTCAGGAAGGCATTTTGTCTTCTATGTTTTTTTAATAGAATTCTGATTTGGGGCAACGATGATTGACCACTGCTAATATAAGTACTTTCTTGAGCAATCAAGCAATTTGCTGATATAAAACATGGTCCAGGAAGAAGACTACAACTGGTTTCATATGTACTTTATGCTCATTCCTTTTAATCTTCGAATGATATAGGAGATTCTGTTGGTGCTCTATTAACATGATTGTTGTGTGCGTTTCTGTTACGCAATAATATTGTTGACAAGATATTTCTGAAATTACGATCGGAAGTTGCTGCCCGCCGGGTTGGTCTGCAAGAGGATGCCTCGCTCTCTCTCTTGCTGCGTAATTAACATGAATTCAGCTAGGCGTTAATGTGCAGTACGAGGCAAGGTACCATCTCTCTCTCTCTCTCTCTCTCTCTCTGTGATATGATCTATTTAAGATTCTATGTCTTAATCAGCAATTAGATTACCACAAATTAGGTTTGCATTTTGAGGTTATAACGCTGCATGGTTCTGAGTTTTAGATTTAATTAGTCACTGTTGAACTATACATATTTTAGATCTTGGTTCTACTTTTCATTTCAGAAAAGTGTTATATTTTAATTTATATTTGTTGTTTTAAGAATGTGATATTTCCCTTTTAGGAAGAGTTGATCTCAGCTTCTTCCAAGTATAATTTGACTAAAAAGTAAAAAGTGAGTGTCGTGTTTCTTAAATGGTCACCATATTTTACTTTACTGTTTGTCATGTGAATAGATGAATGTGTAACTGAATGTTCTTTTCTATTCATGGTTGATTCACTGTTGAACTGTACATATTTAGGACGCTGTCAACCAAAGGCGAGAGCAGCTACATCTGTTGTATGCATACTTGCATTATTGTTTTCCTTTGGACTGTGATGTGATGAAACCTGATGTTATTACTTCTCGTATTTACAGGAAATAGTACTATAATGTGCTTATAGAGAGGGCAACACCAAGCAAGATGAGCTATATTGAAAGGTGTATGTTGAGCTCTAAAGGCAAGCACGGCCCTGACACTGGCAGCCGGACAACTCGAGCGTGGCGTCCACTCTAGCGTGAAGTTCATCGGAGCCGTCACGCAGATAGGTACGTGTGCATGCAGCCAGGCCTTAAATCAAGTAAACGGAGCAAAAACAATTTGGGTTCCCATTGAAGTGCATAGAATGCACAACACATTATGTGCCATCATAAGCAGTGCATATAATAGCTACGATTTGCTTGATTTTGGTTCGTTTTATCCCTCTGAAGATTAAATGACCTCTCTTCAGGTGTGCTTGGTCTGCAGTGATGACCTTTGGGCCAACAACACATGGACATTTCAGGGATAAACTATTGCATCAGGTATAGTGTATTGCGGACAAGCCAGACATTAGTGTCTAGGTATTGATAGGTTGAGATAGACCTGCCAATATGCATCTTCATTTATACAGCAACCCATGCATGTGGTAATATTTGAGAACAACAACTCTCATATTTTGTTTGCCCTTTTAGGCTAAAACAACATAGTTTGGTTTGAGGTGCTCTCACAAGATATCATGTCTCTCCTTCTCTCTAGTTGGCTAATGGTGGTCATGTGTATGTTTTGGTAGACGAGATGTAGATTCCAGGAGCCTATCATAGTATGTTTGCCTTTTTATGCTAGAATAGCAGAGTTTAGTGGCTAGGTTGGATTGAAATATAATTGCTTGGTAAAACTGATGTCTAAAAGTAGTGCTTACTTCTTCTGCAAAGAAAATGTTGTGCCACATGCTCACCCATGAGAACCATCTATTCAGCTATTATCTAATTAAGCATTGAACAATTTTATTATGATATGCACTAATGGTGGTCTTCTAACTGAATGACATTTACAGAAATTTGCTTGGCGAAGATCTGGGACACTCGGGTACATTAGACCCACGAGGGTAATTGATTATTTTCATTTGATTATGATGCAGGGCCTAGGAGAACCATGCTCGCCTCCCCCAATGATGACAGCTTTGACCTCAAGTGGAAGTGGGAGGACAAGTCCAAGCCATGCGCTGCCGGCAAGGTCGAAACCAAGTGGGGCACCAAGGAAGCGAACGAGGATGACAAGAAGCCGGCAAGAAAGTGCGTCCAGATCAAGGAGATCCCCACCAGCTGCGACGTCCAGATCGAGGTACTCAGCAGAAAAGATGAAATTGTTGTGATGAAATATGGGATTTCCAGTACTCCAGTAGCTAAATGATGAAATGTGGGAGTAGATTCAAGAGGAAGATTGCAGTAACTTACTCCAGTAGCTTAGATGGAACTTCGCTGTTTTGGAATTTCCAGTAGCTTAAGTATTGCAGTAGATTTCCAATAAAATCTTGCCTGAGTGATGTTTGCTTGGTTCCTATGAATCTTAATCTTGGCTGTGTGTCTCTGAATCTTAATCTGATGGGTGCTACTATGGATAAGGTTGGTTGTTGTTGATTACTGCATGAGTGTATTCTTGTTTTCGCATTGAAAAGATGGTGGTTCAGTTGCCTGCACATGTGAATATTTCTTCCTTTATTTTGTTATCCTGTTTGAATGCCTACGTTAAACATGAATTTCTACTAATTTGAGCATTACCTACTTGACCAAAACGTTCGGACAGGCACCCTCGCGCCAAGGCGCGTTGCCGATCTAGTGTAGATGATGGTTACAACACGCCGTTAGACAACAGGACACGACACATGCCGGTAGTTGCCGAATCTCTGCTACCATGTGCTCGGCAAGAAAAGAATGCTCGGTTCATGTGATGTATGCCAAGATCCTCTGCTATGGCACTCGGCAAACAAATGCCAGGTGGCGCGGCTGATAGTGTCCTGGATGGAGTTCATATCCACACCAAATGCATTGGATCCCATGGCTATCTATTGTGACAACACTGGTGTCATAGCCATTGCCAAGGAGCCATGGTCTCACAAGAAAACCAAGCATATCAAATGCCGCTTTAACTCCATCCGTGACTACGTCTCAAGGAAGGTGACATAAAGATTTGCAAAGTTCATACAGTTTTGAATGTTGTAGACCCGTTGACTAAACCTCTTCCATGAGCAAAAAATGATCAACACCAAAACTCAATGGGTGTTAGATCTGTAACAATGTAAACTAGATTATTGACTCTTGTGCAAGTGGGAGACTATTGGTAATATGCCCTAGAGGCAATAATAAAGTTGTTATTATCATATTTCCATGTTTTTGATAAGTGTTTATTCTTCATGATATAATTTTATTAACCGAAACTCAAATACATGTGTGGATATGTGGCACCCCGGCTCAGAGCGACCGGTTTACCTTACATTGCCAGCCCAGAGACCTTATCTTCTGGCAACACACAACAACATGATACATAAACCAACCGCTTTATTCATGCTAGCAGAGCATAGTTCATATTACAACAATTAGTGAGGCCAAGCGGCACAAACGGTGCGGCTGAACAATATGTACATTATTTAGTGAACATAAAGGGGCCTCGATCATGACAACTACTCGGCAGCGGAACAACGTCGTAGCGGGACTCCATAGCACAAGGACACCGACGTGGACACGGTCTAGACTCGGACAGCACTCCTTTCCAACGGGACTTTCCTGAAATCTGGCATGACACGCCAGGTCAGTACATTGAATGTACTTGCAAGCTCACAATAAGCATAAACATGATGACAGACAATATCATGATATTTAACCAATTAAACAACAATGCAACCATATATCCAACATGCTGCAACAGGTACTCATTCTCCTGACTGGCTTACCAAATGTGACCAATAAACATGATAATACAAAAAACACACTCGTGATCGTTACGACGATCACAACCTGACCAACTCGTGGCCCGTGATCCTTACGGCGATCACAACCCGACCAACTCATGGCCCATGATCCTTACGGCGATCACAACCCGACCAACTCGTGGCCCGTGATCCTTACGGCGATCACAACCCGACCAACTCATGGCCAACTCAACACGATGGCCTCACTGCCATCCTTAGTGCAATTTAGTGTGCATATTTATTAAGTGTTGAACCATGGTGTACCCTACTTTCGAGCGTGTCCGTAACCGTGGACTCGGCTATCGATAGATTAAAAACACTCTGCAGAGGCTAGTACACTGTACCCACACTACAGAACCCATGGATTCGCACTCCCATTTAGGTGAACCAACAGCTTTTCGACGAAACCATTTCATTGTCATGACACTCTCCCGGCCCTTCCGACTCAGACCCCAACGGGCTAGTCTTGGGTGGCCCTGTGTCTACCTCCAGACACCTCGACCATCGTCGTGGCCATGATCCACTCTGGGACCCGGTACCAAAATTAACTTAACAACGGGCTCACAAGGTTATGCTTGCCTACCGGGCCAGGGTACAGCACGCCCATAACCTTCCCTAAATGGAGGCACCGACCAGAGGCATGAAAATGAAATGCATTAAGGCCGTCCCATACCGGCAAATGTGGTTACACTGGGAAAGACTCGTTTCAGCGGCACCACGACCTGGTCAATAACATGTACACGTTGAATTATTAATCAGGTTCAACTTAATGTGAAAATAACCGGTGTCATACTGCCATACTATGCATCACTTAACATATGCATCACATAGCCATGCAAATATCTGCATCAACCACGCTCCTACGGAGCCATCATCAACACATGCTACTATTCTGGTTAAAATCTCACTTTACTTATACCAGAACCATTTCTAGCATTCTCATCATTATTCATCATGCAAAATAATATTTAAACTACTCATCAAACTCTATGACCATATTTATTTATTTATTACTTGCAACTAAGTTCTCCTTATCTTGCCAACAATATTTTCTTCAAACATTCTGAAGTTCAAGTATTTCAACACATCAAGCATATAACAGAATATATTTATTATATAACTAATTTAAATGCATCAATATTCATAAGTTCAAGTATGAAAATCATAAATATTGAAGTGGCACCATGAAAATGTTACTGTGGCTTGCCTTAGTACTGATGAGGTTCACAAAGCTCCTGGTGATCCTCAAGACAAGCTGGCTCTGCTGAAAATATTCAAAACCACAAAAAGAAAATATCAAGAAACCTTCTGAAAATTGCCAGAAAATCCGACAGCAAGGAAAAATCCCATCCTTTGGGTGTTGTTAGATTTTTGGTCAAAGAACACAATGCAAAAAGAATCAATGCATTTGGACTTTCAGGTGAAAAGTTGTGGCTGTTTGAATGCTACTGGAATTTAAATGAATTTGAAATAATAAATAGAGGGGGTGACGTCGAAGGCGTAATCTCCCGGGGCGCCACCACTCATACTGCTTCGCGCGTGTAATGAGTGGCTGACTAGCGGGCCCCGCTAGTCAGGCCGGAGGGAGGGGAGAGGGAAACAGAGAGGCACGGCGCTTCGCCGGAGCTCACGCCGGCGTTGAGACTTCTTGGAGGCGAACGAGAGGGAGGGATCGATGGAGAAGACGATTGCGCACCTGCCCGTACCCGTAGCGTGGCTAACGGTGGCCGGACGGCGTCGGATTTGACCTCTCCAGCGGCGACAGAGGGCGGAGGTTGCCGGAGTTGAAGAAGACGGCGGCTTGGGGCGGCTCCAGGGGCTCTAGCTAGGTGCGTTGGCTTCACGGAGGAGAGGCGGAGGCCCTGGCGGGGTCGCCTTGGCTTGGGAGGGGCCGGAGCTGCGGGAACGATCCAGAGGGGATCGCCGGCGAGCTCGGCTCCGGGACGGCAGCCCGCGGCCTGCCCGGCCGGGCTGCGGCTTCTAATGGCTCTAGGAGGGAGTGAGAGTGGTTTGCGATGCTCCAGGAGGCTGCGGAGGGGGCTTTGTTAGGCGCGGCAGCGAGGAGGGCTCGGGCTCCGCCGGAGGACACCTGTCCCCGGCGCCCGGCGACGAACGGTGCCAGAGAGCGATGGAGAAGGCGACGGAGGTCACGCAACCACTGTACGCAGGCACGGACGAGCACAGGAACGAGGGGGAAAGAGACGAACACAGTGCGCGCGCACTGTGCCATTGGCCGGACCGTGCCCGTGCTCGCTGAGGCGAGCTCCAGCGTCGGCGAGCGGTAGGGTGGAGTTATGGAGGTGGAGACGAGGATGGTGGCGAGGGGTGGCACGCTCTGGCCGGCCGAGCAGCGAGCACGCGCTCAACAGAGGCGCTGGCGACGCGCAGAGCGCGCGTTTGGCATGCCAGCACGCTCGGACGAACGCGGTCACCGCGTGGACCGTGACATCAGGCCACCTACGCACTAACAAGGATGTCTGGCGTGTAGTCCTTAGTAAACTGAGGTGTTACCATGGCTCGGTTTGGTTCCAGGTGCAGTAGAAGTAAAATGGTGATGAGGTTAAGTTCTTTGGACAGAAACTTTGGGGAGTTCTTGTGGTCAAACCACAGGGATTCAAGGGCTGAGCTTTGGGGTTTCTTGTCTCTTACTAAGGTAAATAAGCTCAGGAAAACCAGCTACATTGGAGCTAGTAAAAAGGTAGTTGTTGTAGAAACTACCATTTTAGCCCAGAAGTGATTTAATTTTCTGTAGCCAAAATATTCCAAAGAGTGGTGAAATATTTTTGCTCAAAAATGTGCCCTAGGGTCCAAAGAATAATTAGGATTTTTCTCAGGTTTTTGGGGCAAGTAATTTTAGGGTTTCTTTGTAGCTCTAAGTGTTAGCTAGTGTTTTGGTGGACATAATGAATATTTTTCATTTAAGAAAATTATTCCAAGCAATATTGTTGGGTTGGCCAGGGTGAAACGATGGCTTTGAGGAGGAGAGGGAACACTTGGGTGAAAATCAAGGGATACCCAAGTGGTTAAGTCCAAATGAAATGATTCAAAACTCCAAACCCAAAATCAACCCAGCTGAAAATCAAGGAAAGAAAAGAGGGCAAAAACCAGGCTGTCACAAACCTCCCCCACTTAGAATGAATCTCGTCCTCGAGATTCGGTTGCTTGGGAAAACCATTCTGGATAACATGCCCTTAGAAATTCTTCTGATTCCCAGGTTGATTCTGACTCGGTATGATGCATCCATTGAACCTTGTAAAACTTTCATGACTTACTGCGAGTGACCCTTTCCATCCGATCCAAAATTTTCACTGGCCTCTCTTCATAGGTCAAGTCCTTTGCCAGCTCTATCTCTGCCAAATCGGTCTTTTTCTCGGGTGGTGAGATGCACCGTTGCAGTTGTGAAACGTGGAACACGTTGTGCACGTCTGACAGTCCAGTGGGCAGTTCCAACTGATATGCCACAGCACCTACTCGCGTCATAACGGGAAATGGACCAATAAACCTGGGTGCCAATTTTCCACGAGTTTGGAACCTTTTTATTCCTTTCATGGGCGTGACTCGAAGGTAGACATGTTCTCCGGGTTCAAAACTGATCTGCCAGTGCTTTGCATCGTAATAACTTTTCTGTCGCGACTTGGCCAGTTGTAATTTGTCTCAAATTTCCTTGACTTGCTTTTCGGCTTCCAGCATGAGATCTGTTCCGAAAATATGGCTATCTCCGGTTTGAGACCAATTTAATGGAGTGCGGCACTTACGGCCATACAAGGCTTCATATGGTGACATCTTTAAGCTGGTCTGGAACCCATTATTATACAAGAATTCGGCGTATGGTAAGAGATCTTCCCATTGTGATCCTTGGGCCAAAACACAGGCTCGGAGCATATCTTCGAGTATCTGATTTACTCTTTCTGTTTGCCCATCCGTCTGAGGATGATAAGCGGTACTGTATTTCAATTCCGTTCCGAGGGCCTGATGGAGACGGGACCAGAAAGCAGAGGTGAAAAGCGAACCTCGGTTAGAAGTGATGGTTCGGGGAACTCCATGCAAATTGACAATCCTGGATACATACAGTCGGGCAAGCTCATCTGCTCGGTATGAGGTTTTGACTGGGAGGAAGTGGTCTACCTTGGTTAATGTATCCATTATGACCCAGATCGCATTATTGCCTCGTCGGGTCCTGGGTAGTCCTGTGATGAAATCCAAACAGACATCGTCCCATTTGCATTGTGACACGGGCAGTGGTTGGAAAAGTCCGGCTGGTTTCTGATGTTCTGCCTTAACTTTGTTGCATATGTCGCAATAGGCCACGAAATAAGCAATGTCTTTCTTCATTCCATCCCACCAGAATATTTGTCGAAGGTCTTCATACATTTTTGTACCTCCAGGGTGGAGTGAATACGAGGATTCATGGGCTTCTGACAAAATTTTCTGCTTTAGGTCAGGTTGTTTAGGCACACAAATCCTTCCCCTGAATCGGAGGGTACCGCACTGATCCTTCGAGAAATCGGATGACTTGATGCATTTTTGCAGGTCGGCATCGCCTGACTGGGCCTTACAGATTTCTTCCTCAAGAGTAGGGGTAACCGTCAGGATATCGGCAAGGCCAGCCTCAACTATGACCAGGTTGAGCTGAGCAATCTCTTCTTTGAGTTCGGAAGCAACGATTTCAACATGACGTTTAAACTGACGGGCTTTCGACTGAGTGCATCGGCAACCACGTTGGCCTTACTCGGATGATAATTTATTCCAAGATCATAATCCTTGACCAACTCCAGCCATCTTCGCTGACGAAGATTTAAATCCGGCTGAGTGAATATGTATTTGAGACTTTTGTGATCTGTAAAAATTTGGCACCTTTTTCTAATGAGGTAGCGTCTCCAAAATTTTAAAGCATGTACTACCGTGGCCAATTCCAAATCACGAGTGGGGTAATTTCCTTCGTGGGGTCGTAGCTGCCGTGAGGCATAAGCTACTACCTTACCATCTTGCATAAGCACGTATCCAAGTCCTTGCCAGGAAGCATCGCAGTATACGTCAAAGTTGCGGTAGATATCTGGAAGTGTTAATACTGGCACAGTTGTCAAGCGTTTCTTTAACTTGGTGAAACTTCTCTCACAGTCTGAAGTCCATTCAAACTTCTTATCCTTTTTGAGCAGCTCCATCATGGGCTTAGCAATCTTGGAGAACCCTTCAATGAAACGAAGGTAGTATCCGGCTAATCCAAGAAAACTCCGAATCTGAGATACGGTGGCGGGTGGCAACCAGTCGAGCACATCTTTTACCTTACTTGGGTCCACGGTTATACCTTCAGCGGATAGCACATGCCCGAGGAATCCAACTTGCTTGATCCAAAACTCGCATTTAATGAATTTGGCGTATAACTGGTGCTCACGGAGTCGTTGTAACACTGCGCAGAGGTGTCCTTTCTGCTCTTCTTCACTTCTTGAGTAAATAAGTATATCATCGATGAAGACGACCACGAATTTATCAAGGAAATCCATGAATACTTTATTCATCATGTGCATGAAGAAGGCGGGGGCGTTGGTGAGGCCGAAGGACATGACGGTATATTCATAGAGACCGTAGCGAGTGGTGAACGCGGTCTTGGGAATATCCTCCTTTTTAATTTTGAGCTGGTAATATCCAGTCCGCAAATCAATCTTTGAGAATACCTTGGCTCCACTGAGCTGATCAAACAAATCATCAATTCTTGGCAGAGGGTATTTGTTTTTGATCGTGACATCATTCAACTATCGGTAGTCCACACACATACGAAGGCTGCCATCTTTCTTGTCGACAAAAATAGCGGGTGATCCCCATGGCGAGGAACTGGGGCGGATGTATCCTTTTTGGAGCATTTCATCGAGCTATTTCTTTAGCTCCACCAATTCGGATGACGTCATTCGATAATATTTCTTGTGTATTGGTGTGGTTCCGGGCAGAAGTTCTATTGGAAACTCAAGCTCTCGGTCAGGTGGCATGCCTGGCAGTTCTTCTGGGAATACATCAGGAAACTCACTGACCACCGGAATTAATTCCATTTCTGCTATTTGCTGTAAAAACCATTTCCTTGGAGGGTATGCTTCTACGAGCAATAAACTTGGTAGCTTGTCCATCTTGTCCGTCAAGTTGACTTCTCGTGTCGCACAATTTATGCATACTTGGTACTGAGTTAGCCAATTCATACCCAAGATAACATCCAATTAATCAGACTCAATAAGTATCAAAGACGTTGGGAAACAGATTCCGTTGATACTGACTTCTAGATTGCGGCATACAAGATTACTTTGAATAAGAGATCCCGGGGTTTGTACCAGCATATTCTTGCCCAAAAGTGAACAAGGAATTTGTTTTGGGCAACAAAACTCCGAGAAATAAAAGAGTGGGAAGCCCAGAGTCAAATAAAATTACTGCAGGTATGTTTTTAACAGGGAACATACCAATGATGACTTCAGGATTTTCTTGGGCTTCGTCGGCTGAAATGTGATGAACGTATCCCGTGATAATCGTGCTGACTTTGAGGCTTGAACGTAGCATTGGTCCGGTTGTTCTTGGGACACTGTTTGGCATAATGTCCGGTTTGTCCGCAACTGTAACAGGAATTGTTGCGCAGTCGATTTTCCATAACTTGGTTGAGCACGTCATTCTTGACTTGGGTGGTGGTCTTGTTAACATTTTGTTGCCAACTAGGCTGGTATGCCACAGGAGTTGGCTGCCAGGTACGAACCTTCTGCTCTGGTTGTATTTCCTTCTTGGGCTCAAACTTGCGCTTGTGATCATTATGGGCAGACTTAATATCTGACACGAGCTTGTGTTCCCTTTCAGCAATGAAAACCTTGTTCACCAGGGTTTGGAAATCTGGAAAATCGAACACAGTGAGAGCACAGCGAAGTTGCGGGTTTAATCCACCAAGAAATCGGTCTATCTTCCTTTCTTCAGTGGCCACGTCATATTGGGAGTAATGTGACAGGTGATTGAATTTCTGCAAATATTCTCCCACTGACTGACTTCCTTGGAGGAGCGCGAGAAATTCATGCTGCTTAGTCTTCATAATTCCCTTGAGGGATGTGATATTTCTGGAATTGCTCCTTGAATCTTGACCAGGTAATTGCTTCATTCTCAGTCCCTATGGCTTTCTCATTTTCCCACCATATAGCAGCAGCGCCTTCCAGATAATGTGTTACAAATGGAACTTTATCCTCTTCATCAGTTCGAGCAACCTCAAGTTTCTTTTCCATAGTTCTCAACCAATCATCTGCATCCAAGGGATCAATGGCCTGACTGAAACTGGGAGGCTTAGTCCTCTGAAAATCAGATAGCTTGGAGTGAGGGGCAGGCTGATTTCCATTCTGTCCAACCATTTCTTGAATACTTCTGAATATTTCCATGAGATCATTGTTTCGTTGTTCCTCGAACATACACATAATTTGCTTGGTGGAGGGTGGATTTGGTGGTGGAGGCGGTGGTAGAACGTACGGCTTGGGTGATTGTCCTGCCTGTCGTGTGGAACGCCGAATGTGGGAACCCTCATGAACGCGTTACTGCAGCCTCCCCGCGTCATCCTAATATGATTTTTCCCAAGTCAACGCAACCGAGATGAGAAGCATTCAACAAAAACTGGGGAGAAGCCAGCAACAAAAACCAAGAGAAACCGAAAAGACGAAGAAAATACAGCGAATAAAATAAAGTCCAACATAATTATACATAGACTCATACATGAAAGATAACAACATGCCAGGTCCAACTACCCTTATACCAGAAACGAAACATCATAACTCATACGACTACATCCGTACTCCATCCCGATGACTGAGAATACTCGAAAGCTCTAATGCTCGGCTAGCGCTACGGGGTCCTCTCCTGAAGCGGACTCGGATCCAAAACTGACGGGGTTAACAGAGACCTCCAGGTTAAAAGTGACACGGCGACGCTACCTCGAGGGCTCTCCCTCTGGGGCAGGTGGATGGTGGATCATCGGGGCTGCAGGAGTGGCGAGGAGTGAAACCCACTCGGCAGGAGCACTAAGTGGACTCGCAGTCACGATGCCCGAGCTACTCGGGGGAGTAACCGGAGAAACAGGGGATCTAGAACTGGCAGGAACGTAGGGAATAAATCCTACAGATGGAGAAGTAGTGGCTGAGTGAGCAGAGACTAAAGCAGTACGGGCACGACTCAGCTCACGAGCCAGCTCGTAGATCACAAGATAGCTAGCAGTGATGTAGCGAGAAAGGTGGCTAGCTACACTATCAGACTCCGGATCAATTATAGGGAAACGAACACGACCATTATCGTGGAGAGAAGGGTAGTAATGGAAACCTGAGTGATTCTGCATCCGGACCTCGTTGTAGCGGAGCTCAACAAGTACCTCGAATGCAGCAAAATGGACAGCCTGAGAAGCGGAAGAAGCGTAGCCGCTACGAGAGGTACGAGTGTAAGAGCCGGAATTGGAATTGGTGCGCAAAGTAACCACGGCGTGATACTCATACACTGAGTCAGCTAGGTGCTCCCGGTACACATGATAGACTAGATCGTCTCCGTGAGGGTACAACCGACGCCACACATTACGAAGGAGATGCGGCGACGTGTACGGCATCAGCTGCAACTGGCACGTATACAGCACCGAAGCCATCTACACTCACAACCATTAGCAGGTTAGCATAGAAAAATATAATCAGTGCAAGCAATGCAAAAACCAGCTACAGTTATTACTGACACTCAGCTACAACTCGTATCTAGCGTCCAGTTAACTCGGCTTAGTCTAGCGTGGCCTACAGTCAGCGCGGCTCTGATACCAAGCGTTGTGGCACCCCGACTCAGAGCGACCGGTGTACTTTGCATTGCCAGCCCAGAGACCTTGTCTTCTGGCAACACACAACAACATGATACAGAAAACAACCGCTTTATTCATGCTAGCGGAGCATAGTCCATATTACAACAGTTAGCGAGGCCAAGCGGCACACACGATGCGGCTGAAAAATATGTACATTATTTAGTGAACATAAAGGGGCCTCGATCATGACAACTACTCGGCAGCGGAACAACGTCGTAGCGGGACTCCATAGCACAAGGACACTGACGTGGGCACGGTCTAGACTCGGACATCACTCCTTTCCAACGAGACTTTCCCGAAATCTGGCATGACATGCCAGGTTAGTACATTGAATGTACTTGCAAGCTCACAATAAGCATAAACATGATGACAGACAATATCATGATATTTAACCAATTAAACAACAATGCAACCATATATCCAACATGCTGCGATTATGCTCAACAGGTACTCATTCTCCTGACTGGCTTACCAGATGTGACCAATAAACATGATAATACCAAAAACACACTCGTGATCCTTCCGACGATCACAACCTGACCAACTCGTGGCCCGTGATCCTTACGGCGATCACAACCCGACCAACTCGTGGCCCATGATCCTTACGGCGATCACAACCCGACCAACTCGTGGCCCGTGATCCTTATGGTGATCACAACCCGACCAACTCATGGCCAACTCACGATGGCCTCAGTGCCATCCTTAGTGCAATTTAGTGTGCATATTTATTAAGTGTTGACCCATGGTGTACCCTACTTTTGAGCGTGTCCGTAACCGTGGACTCGGCTATTGATAAATTAAAAACACTCTGCAGAGGTTAGTACACTGTACCCACACTACGGAACCCATGGCCTCGCACTCCCATTCGGGTGGACCAACAGCGTTCCGACGAAACCATTTCATTGTCATGACACTCTCCCGGCCCACTACAAAAAAAAGACACATCCGTGACATTTTGGGCCGAATGAATTTTTTCTGTCATACATATGACACTTCTATGACGATAATTGTGACAAAACCCGGTATCATCATAGATGTGGTGGGCTCCTACTTCTATGACAAAAAATCATGACAGAAAATGGGCTTTTCGTCTGGGCGGGCCGGAGACGCAGCTGCATGACATTCTTTGGGCCGTCCATGACGGAAAAAACCATGGTAGAAGCGAGGGAGGAAAATTTCGGGAGTTCCGGTTACGGTGGGAGGTCGGGGGCGGCGATGCGTTTCTCGTGACACGTACGCTGCTGCAGTGTGCGAGGCATTGGCTCTACCTGAACCCGAGCGAGGCATTGGGCTCTAACTGAACCCAAGCGATTGGACTGCAGGCTACGCGTTACTGAACCCGAGCGATCGATCGATGGCTGTTAACTGAACCTGATCGATCAATTCCTTCGCTACTGCTGCTAACTGAAACCGATGGATGCTGCCTCTCTGGATGAATAGTGAGCGTTGCGGGGGCAGGGGGGTTGGATGAACAGTGAGCGGTGGCATTGCCTCTGGATGAACAGGACCCCGTGGTGTGGAGGGCTGGATGAACAGGACGACCCCGTGGAGGGCTGGAAGAACAGTAGATGGTGGAGGGGTGGATGAACAGTAGCCCGTGGAAGGGGTGGTTGAATAGGAGCCCGTGGAGAGTGGTGGTTGAACAGTAGCCGGTGGAGTAGCGCGCGGTGGAGGCTGGATGAACAGGAGCCCGTGGATGAACAGTCGCAGGTGGAGGGTAGAGGAGGTCGACGGTGGATGAACAGTAGCCCGTGGAGGCTGGAGGAGGTCGACGGTGGAGATGAACAGTATCCCGTGGAGTCCCGTTGTGCAGGCCGCCACGCCCCTACAGATGAACAAGACCCCGTTTGACCGTAGTGCTCCAACACAAGTCCGTTTAAATCCGTTTTGCGATCGCCACACCCTCCCGATCAACAGGACCCCGTTTACGACCTTAGGAGGTCCGCTTCTCCGTTTTGGCGGTACGCCACACCCCTCCCGATCAACATGACCCCGTTTGATCGTAGGAGGTCCGCTTCCTCCGTCTTGCGATGCGCGGACCCCTCACGATGAACAGGATCCCGTTTGAGCGTGGCGGTCGAACACAAGGCCATTTCCTCCGTTCTGCGATACGCCAGCCTCGCTTCCATCGCCTGTTCCGTCCAAGCCCTCCCGATGAACACGAGGCGCATTCCGTTCCGACCCAGCGGTTGGCTCCCCATGAACACGACGGCGATGCTGTTTCTCCTTTTCGACCCAGCCATGTACACGAGCCCTGCCGTACGTATGCGCGAGTAGGCATTCGAGACCCTGCCCGTATGTACGTACGTGGCCGTATTTTCTTTCTTGCACCCTGGCCGCTGTACGTACGTGTACATGCTACGTGCGCGCCTCTACTATGACACGTGCGCGCCTCTACATCGACCAGTATATATGTACGTAGAAGTTCGCGACCAGAATGACAACGCTATGTACGCTTCGACCAGGTGGGTCCCGACTGTCAGGCACTTCCTTGCGTGCGAAGATGTAGCTGGTGGGTCCCAACAGTCAGGGGGGCGAATCTTTTTTTTTCGGATGCACTTCCTTGCGTGCGAAGATGTAGCTGGTGGGTCCCAGCAGTCAGGGGGGCGAATCATTTTTTTTGCCCGGACGCACTTCCTTGCATAAGAAGATGTAGCTGGTGGGTCCCAGCGGTCGGTAGTGTTTTTTGCGGACGCACTCCCTTGTGTGCGAAGATGTAGCTGGTGGTTCCCAGCAGAGAGGTGAATCGTTTTTTGCGGACGCACTTCCTTGCGTCCGAAGATGTAGCCGTGGGTCCCAGCGGTCGGGCGAATCGTTTTTTGCGGACGCACTTCCTTCATGCGTAAAGATGTAGCTGGTGGGTCCCAGCGATCGGAAACGTTTTTCATGAAATATAGTGGCCCGTCCGGTGGGTCCCAGTATCGGTGGAGGAATCATTATTTTCCGTGTAATAAGGAGGCACTTCCTTGCTGCGGCCGTGGACCCGGTATCGGCCTCTCCACGTCTGATCAACGTCCGATGGAAGTCGTTCCTTGACCATGTTGACCAGGCGGCGCCGAGAGCACCACGGCGGTGGACGACGGCGAGGCCTAGGAACGGACAACACGGAGGCGGGGAAGACGCGGCAGTGGAAGCCCGCGCGGAGAGGAGTACGAGGGTTCACTGGTTCGGCTGCGGTGTGATGCTGCCGTCGCCGCAGGGCCTGGCCAGCGGTGGGAATAGTAGGGGGCGGTGGGGCCTCCACGGCAGCACAGCCGGCCACGGGAGGCGGGAGCATGCGACACGACCGGTGCTACTTTGGGCGGCTGGAGCAAGTAGACCAGAGGTTGAAGAAGCACTACGGCCGTTGGATGGACATCGTACGGTCACAGGAGCTAGAATCGTTCATATTGAAGAAGCAGCACGGCCATTGGATTAACATCCAACGGTCACTGCTGCTAGAATCGTTTGTGGACTAAGTTGACAAAGCCAAAGTACATTGTCAACCTAGTAGACCCACGAGTCAGCCTCCAAATCTGTCCCAAACATCATACAACCCGAAATTTCTAGCCAGATTCAAATTAATTTTAAATCTAAATCTTATATTTACTAATTGAAAGCACCATACGAGGCTCCACATTAATCCTAAAAAACGTGTAATAGTAGTCGTTAGATCATAATCATGTGGTTAAGATCTAAGGATAGAAAAAGAGTTGTGTTTTTATAGGTGTGGGAGAGTCCACGAATTTATAATCACTATATCTACCTTTTATTTTAGGGGTGGAACATGTTCTAAAAAAAGAGTGAACGTGACCTTTCTAAAAAAATAGTCGTACGTAATAATCTTAAAAAAAGAATAGCCGTACATGATATCTCCAAGCTGCTCTTTTTTCTATATGTGTTGGAGAGTTCAGGAAATTCTAAGCACTATCTTTCCTTTTATTCTAACGCTGTTGCGTGTTCCACAAAAAAAAAAAAAATACTGAAACATGGTGTTCCCAAAAAAACAGCCCTACGTGATCTACAAAAGGAGGAAGAACCTTTTGAGGTTCCACGCTAATCCTTGATAATTTGTAATAATAATGATTAGATTATACTCATTGGGTTAATATCTGGTGATTTATTAAAAATACAATCTTTTGATAGAAAAAGAGTTTTATTTCTATACGTGTTGAAGAGTCCAAAAATGTGTACGCACTATGTCTCTTTTTATTTTGTAAGAGTGGTATGTATTCTAAAAAAGCAGTGAACATGAGCTTTCTAAAAAAACAGGCATATTTAATCTTCAAAAAACAATAGCCATACGTGATATCCACAAGCTGCTCTTTTTCTATATGTGTTGGACAGTCCAAAAAGTTGTAAGCACTATCTCTCCCTTTATTTTTAATTTTTTTTGAAATTGTCTCTCCTTTCATTGTAAGGGTAGTGCATGTTCTAAAAAAACAGTGGAACCTAATCTTTCTAAGAAAACAGTCGTACATGATTAAAAACTAAAATCAGTCGTACTCGATGTCTGTCCACTCATTGCCTTGCAGATAGGCCACTTTCAACGCCCCTTCCTGTATGGTAGGATGCGTGGAACATGCCATTCTCTTAGCGCCCATGCCGCTAGACATGGATGTCTGGATCCACAGACTCCGCGAAAACTAGAAACTAGAACTGAATACAAAGATTTCACTTAGCTTGCCAAAATAAGATGTTTCACTTAGCATTTTAAAGATAGTTTATATTTTGGTCAAACAGAAGTATGATAATTCATATTTTACTCAAATAGTGAAAGTGTTAATTTTTTCACATAGAAATGTATATGCGGAAAAATAGAATCTCATATATGTTATACAAAATAATATAAAACTGCATGTCGAAATATTCTTAACTTATAAATCTGTAGATGAAGACTAAACTCCTTTTCGAATATCTATATTTTTGATAATATACCAACATGCATGGGTCTGTCAAAAAAATAAGTAGTACCAAGAAAAATGATATGTGTGCTTATCACACAAAATATGATGCCAGCTACTTAGAAAATAATTTAATGTGAATTCCACGTCTTTTATGAAGCCACGGCAATTGAAATAGTCGACAAGCTAATTACATAAATGTTTGGTTAAGTACAACCAATGATAGCTACAACATATTTTCAGTCAGCCTAAGAACAATATAATGCACAATGTGAAAGTCTAATCAGAACCTAACTGAAGTGTCAAAAGTAAGTTAAGCGAAATAACACCATTTACTAATATACCGTAAGATTTGTTAAACAATGTGTAGGGCCACTTTGGGCGGGGAAATTAAGAAACGGCCAGGATTAAAACATATGAAATTACAATTGAATAGCATATCCAACACTTTAAGAATAATAAAAGCATGCATTGCTTTCAAAGAAATGCTTAAATTTGGCATGAGAAAACACATGAACTTCAACGTTTGTGCTACCCTGAGAAAAAGAGCAGAGAGAAACATAGAAATATATCCATGTTCTTAAAGAAAACATTGCATGACATTAGAGACCTTGGTCGGATTGCTTAAAAATTTGTAGGATAAAAATACTATCGTGTGAAGTTACTTTGGTGAAATGCAATTTCCTATTGTATGCCCAATTTCCATACAAAAATATTTTATTCCGAAGAGGGCCTTGAGGTTTCCACCATTCTCAATTATTTCTTTCTTACAAGACGAAATCATCTAATTAATGAAATTGCTAGCCCGTGCTGTAGCACAGGTCGATGACTAGTATAACTTAATTTAAATTCAATGGAACTTTACCTGCACAAAAACAATGAAATTTAAAATATCAAAATCCAAAAGAAAACAATATTTTGGAACTAATTGCCTGTTTGCTGTATTTTTTTTCATTTTACAGCCCATTTATTATTACTTATAGCCCATTTATTATTACTTATAGCCCATTTCTTATTACTTATAGCCCATTTTCTGGGCAAAATGCATCCCTCCTCGTCTTGAAAGATTTCCGGCCCAGCAGGGCGTAGAAAAGCAAGTAGGCCTATGTTGGTTATTCTGCAAAAAACAAAATAGCTGGCTAGCCATTTTTCAGAAAGGAAAAAAACAAACTGGGCTGGTCATGTGCTAAACATATGAAATAAAAGCCTTGGCTAGACGGGCCATGGGTCCCGCACAACCCAGTTGATACCCTTCTCCGTCTCGAAGAAACAAAATTACTGCGCGCGCTGCTGGGTCCTTACTGTCATCCTCACGATGTACAGTCATCTCCTTATTCCTCTTAGTTGTTGACCATGTTGACAACACCGGAGGGCGGCGCCGCGGTGAGCGAACCAAGGCGGAGGACGATGGTGAGGCCTCGAACGGGAATGAACAGGAGCCTGGGAAGATCACAGCCAGCCATGGGAGGCGGGAGCAAGCAGTCCCGCCGGCGCTGGTTTGGCTTTGGCGGCTCGAGGAAGAAGAGACTGAAGAAACGCGACAGACGTTTAATGTCAATCCAACGGTCAAGGTTGGCACAATCGTTTGTTGACTAAGCGGACACCAAGTAGCATACTTTTCTATATATAGGAAGAAAACTGCAAGGAAAATGCGTTAAATCTGCCGTCCTCCTCACGAGGAACGTTCACCACATAAGTGACTAGCACCCTTGGTTTTCAACCGAGAGGTCTTGGGTTCGAGTCCCGGGAACTCTCAATTTTGTCCTCCTTCCTTCCTCGCAAAAAAGGGAAAGAGAATCAAAGACTTGGGAAGGCGTCTGAGAACAAGCTAGTGTACCCGATAAAGAGACGTTGCCGAGTTTTATAAAAAAGAGAGACGTGCTCTCGTAGCTGGTTCAATCCAAACCTAGACTATGACTATATATGGTGCTATGCTACTCGCAAGTAATGAAACCGACATATCCAACGTTCGCTTCTCCTCTTCTCTACTTACTCGCCTAGCATCGTAAGCTCGTCAGCATCAACCTTGTCCGCTGGTTGCTCGTCCACACCGCTTCTTCAGCAGCAACAACCAGATATGCGCCAAGTCACCACCCGTATTCATCGCCTGTGTGTCTCATCACACCCCGCTTACGCACACCGCAGCCGGTTGCTCATCGCAACCCGCTGCCGTTGGTGTGGTGCCACTACTGCAAATCATGCAGAGTCATCCGTCGCGTCTCAACCACAATCCTCAACCCTGGCCGAGTCTTCTACAAATGCCCGAATCATGGGGTAATAATATGTTTAAGTGTTGTTCTGTTGCTTTCAGTTGCTGATTTTTTTAATAGTTTGGTTGGCGATCTTCCAATTTGATTTGTGCGGGAAAGGGAAGATTCGTGTGATTTGTATTTCTGGGAATTTGCTGATGTGGGGGAATGCAACTACGCTGATTATTTGGTTAGCCGAGGAATCCCAATACCAGCAGGTTGGGGTGTTGGACAAGTAACTGAAGGAACGACAGAAGAGGAAGATGCAAAGCAGAAGGTTAAAGATGCAGTTCCTCTGATCATGGCCAAGCAACAACTGCTGAACGGCCTTGACAGCAATGAGGAGATGAAAGAGCTTGTGAAGATAATGGGCAAAATCGATGTGCTCTGTAGGATGATTGTCTCTTTATTTGCAATGTATGTAGCACTCGTGATGTATTCAGTGGCTACGACATGAGCACTTTGCTGAAACTAGTAATGAATGAAACCTGTGTAGTAGGCTGGGCGTAGTGTTGTGAACATCTAATGATTTCTATTAACGGAAATCAGGGGGTATCCCCTTTTGCTCATAAATAAATAGCAGAGGCCCTGTCGGGTCAGCTTTGTTCTCATTCGAAGACGTCGAGCAAATTGCAGTCCAACAGCAAACTATGTCATCAAATTCAAGTTTCACAGCCAAATATGAGTACAACTAAACAACAATGTCATCATGTTTTAGTTGTCATACAATCACCAAACACAAATCAGCATACATATCAAGTGATGTTCTCACAGCAAAATACTAAACAACATGTTCATCAAGTTTCAGTTGTCATAGAAAACACAATTTCACATAGTAGATAAAAAACGTCTTTTGACAGGCAAATACGACAAAAGCAATGTAATCATCATCTGCAGCAGCAGCGTCAACATCTTCGCCATGTGTATCAGTCTGAATTGTAATTCCCCACGGTGTCATCTTCTTCTTCATCCTCAACGTCCTCAAACATTGGCTTCTTCTTGATCAACTCTTGTATGTCCACAACACGATAGGCAATCTTTTCGCCGGCGTCATTGACGTGATGGTTCTCAAAGATATTAGGAACATCTGTGTTATCTTGTACATCAGGAGTAGTGTAAGCATCATCTTGTTGTGCAACTTCATTAAACGAATTCCTCTGCTCAAACCTTTGCAATACTCTCCAGTCATCACTACGTGCAAATGTGTCTTCCAAGAAAAATATCTGTGTTACTTGATTTGCCAAAATAAAAGGCTCGTTGGTCTGATATGACGCCTTGACATTGATGGATTTGAAATAATCATCAGCTCTGGGTTTTGCGATCCTGGAAAATAGGTTATACCAACGACAAAGACAATGTAACCACACACCAATGATTCTCGAAACTGGAGATATACTGCAACTGAACAATGTCTATTATGTTAGCATACATTTCAGTTGTCTCTTTGTCATATGTATCCGTGCTCATGATGGCACTGTTTTGTGTCTTCCTGCCTTCGTCTCGTGCAAGGGTGTTGTAGCGCACATCTCCAACAACGCAAAATTCATAATGTCTTACCCGAGTATCAGGACCCATTGCTAGTGAGTAAAGGGCATCATCAACTGCCTGCCCATCCTCCCGCATATTCTTAACCTATGGTTAGAAAATAGACAAGCTGATCATCTTATGTACTCAATATATTAAAAAAACTGACAGTGCACTTCAAAAGCTTACATGGTTCTTGAACCATTTCGCAAATCCTGCCATAACCAGTTTGTCAATGTTTCTTGGATTTTGCAGCAGTAACTCCTCTTTGTAGATGCTGCACAACATAGTGATCACGTCAAACATCTAAATATATAAGAATGTGCTGCAAGTGTAGTAGATTACGATGTATAAGCTGCAGTACTGCAATAACTTGATATAAGGTAGCATCTCAGGACAGTTATTCAACACATACCAAACCATTTTGTCCAGATCTTTAGGTTTGTCCTCTTGTCAACTCTTCCCTGTAACTCGAACAGAATAATCGAAAACATTGAGCCCGGGATTGTCTTCACCCACCTCTTTGCTAAGCTGATCAGTTGTTTCAATGTATTTTGAGCAGAATGTCAACGCTTCTGTAGCAATGTAGGCCTCTGCAATGGAACCCTCGGGTCTAGCTCTATTCCTAACATAGCCCTTGAAAGTGCCTAGCCGCCTTTCAATAGTGTTGGCGTATGAACGACACCTATGGGATCACAAGAATCCCTACTACGGTTGCGGGGCGCGGGGTCATGAGAAGAGCGGATCAAACAGATAGCACACGGTCACTTTATCCAGGTTCGGGCCGCGAGGATGCGTAAAACCCTACTCCTGCTTTGGTGGTTTGTTTATCTGTTCTTGAACTAGCAATGGGGCGTGAGGAGCTCCAAAGCGAATCCTCCTCCTGGTCGCCTTGGGCCTCCTTTTATAGGGAAAGGGGTTGCCACAAAGGGCACGGGGAGGTGGAAAGAAGGGTACTGATGCGAGTTTATCCCTCGCATTACATGACAAGGCGCCTTTAATGCGTCTTGCTTAGGTGTCCTTGCTTTATCGGGGACGGGGGAGGGCCCTGTCTCGTCCGTCGCCGCTCCCTTTCGTGTCGACACGCGCCCTGGCCAGCGGTGCCGGCGGTGCCATGTAGGCAGGCAGGCAGTTGAGGTGGCGCAATGGTGGGTCTCCACGAAGATCCGCTTGTCGCCACGCAGGTGCCTGCCCAACTGGTTGGGTCGGCAGCTGCATGCGAACGGTGGTGGAGGTTTGATGGGCGTGGGCCTGATGGTGGCCCTACGGGGGTTCTTGGCGAGGGCCTTGCCGTAGCCTCGGCAAGGGTCTTGCCGTGGTGCCTGCTGTCATCCCCGGCAAGGCTCTTGCCGGGGGCCTTGTGGTCTTCCTTGGCTGGGATCCCGCCAAGGGTCATCATCTTCTATGGTGTGCATCTGATCTTGAATGTCTTCACAAAGATCTGCATGCCACCACGGGGATGTCTCCCGAATCCTTGCCCCATGGGGGCAGTGGACTCAAGGGTGACTCGCTCCGTAGGTGTGGGACGAGCTGCCACGACAAGGGTCTTGCCGGATTTGCTAAAACCGCCCCCCGGCAAGGGTCTTGCCGGGGGAGTCCGCTTCGTCCCCTTTGCTCTTTGTGGTCTTGGCGTCGTTCTATTCCTTTCGAGCTCCGGCCTTACCTTGGCTCACCTCCCTTGCCTTGCTCAGTGCGGTGCCGCCCGCGGCTCAGACTGCCCGTGCACAGTTATAGGGGTACAAAAAGTGTACCCCTCTTTTTGTACACCGACAGGAGCCCCCGGGCCTGGGCCACACGTAAGCGCAATCACGTCGTTGGGCTAGGCCCAAAAAGCAATCTTGGCGGGCAAAGCGGGGTAGTTTTGCCACGCAGTAAGTTTCTTGGCGCGCTTCCCATGCCTCCCGCGTGCGGCTCGGCGTGGGGAGGCGTGCGTGACGTGGGTGGCATGCGTGGGCTGAGCTCTGCGCGCATGCGTCACGTCGTAGTAAATGTGAAAGGAGGCGACCCGCGCCTTCCCCAAAAACGGTGGGAGGCATGGAGGCACAGCCCATTTACTGAACGGGGCCGAGGCGTGGTCTTCAAGGCGTGCACTCCCCACGGTCACGGGGTGGGGAGAGGTCGCCTCACCCGTCGCCTCGGTCCCGCATGCCTGCCACGTGGTTCTCATGCGCTTGGGGTGGCGAACGACGGAGGCGGGAAACCGGGCCGTCGCGGGCCGGGGCAGCGGGTTGGTCCCAGTTCCCTGCGCCTTCCGCGTCTTGATTGGCTGAGCGGGGCGGCCGAGCCCCCACCCTGTTCCTTTATAAAGAGCAGGGGGGACGGCGTCCCGCACTCTTCCATCTTCTCCTTCCTTCAGCTTCTGCTCCCCCCTCCGTCCGCCATGGAGAGAGGGAATCCTGGCCCTTCAACGGTGGCGGCAAGGGTCGCCGCTTGACAACGCGTCCTTCCTTCTCCTGCGCCTGCGGTGGCAGAGCCAGCCATGCGAGGAAGGGGAGGGGCGAGGCCGTGGGCGAGGCCGAGGCGCCAGGAAGAGGAGGAGGACGGGCGGCGCGCGCCGGTCTCGCCTCCGCTAGTAGTTCCTCCCCCCATGGAGGGCCATGTTGGGGATGACCCTTGCGAGTTCTTCGTCAGGCTGCGCCAGCCGCCTCGCCGTCGCCTTCGTCTCCTGACTCCATTCGCGAGCGAGATGGAGCTGGATCCGCCGGAGTCATTGCGGCTGCACATGAGGGGCTGTTGGATCAGCGGTACGCGAGTTCGCGTCGACTTCCCAGCCCCTGACGTTATGTATCTTTGTCGAGGGTGGAAGACGTTCGCTCATATCCACCACTTGACGGCGGGGCTCACTCTTCATTTCAAGATGATGGAGGGCGGCCTCCTCTCCGTCAAGGTCTTCGGGTGCTTCAGGACTCGGGCAAGGTGCTGCGTGGAGAGCTCTTCTGATAGCGAAGACTCCTCCTCGAGCGGGAGTGGCGAGGAGGACAACGGCAGCGACGACGAGGGTAGCAGGCGGTAGGATGACGGGTCCAACTAGGTGTCGGGCGCCGCTCTGTGCGGCACCGGCGACCCCATCATCCGTGTCGCCGGCTTCCTGAACTTCTCGGGGTCATCTCCTTGGGCGGCTGGCATTGGGAGGCTGCGGAAGAGGAAGAGGGCGGGCGACAAGGTCGTCAAATCGGAGTACGCGGGCACCGATGCCTTCGACGCGTGCTGACGTCCTGCCGCCTCGTCTTCGAGCTCTGCTTCCGGCGCCGCCATCACCATCCAGCCTTCGGACGGCCACCGAGATGTTCTCTTGGTGTCTCCTGCCACTCGTAGCTCGCCTAGGCGCCCCTTTTTCCCTTTTCGCCTCCTTGACCTGCCTCCTGAGGAGAGGGACAAGAAAGGGGTTACGGGCACCTTATCTCTTTTTAGTGTGTAAGCTTTTGGGCCTTAGCTGAATTTAAAACTTGTAATCCCATCATTCATGTTTTTCATTCCCCATGGACTATATCTGAGTGGAATGTTTTTAATGAAAAAGGGATGCTTGCCGGGTCATTTGTTTGCGGGTAGAACCCACGACAAGGAGTAAATCCTTGATATCCCTAAGATAAACATTTCCTTGCCCGACAACAGGCCCTGCCGTCTTCCCACTTCGCTCGACCTTTCTCACGCTTTTGGCGGAGGCAGGGATGAGGTGGGTTCAGGCTCCTCGTTTCATCCTTTTGCTGCCGCGACTACGACCAAACCTGGCCCCCGGAACGAGCCCTAGGGCCTAGAGTTTTAGGGGAGCACGGTAGCTTTGGGAAGAAGCGAGGTTTCACATACCTCAGTCCATAAGGGAATGCATTATAAGGGATGAAGAACTTATCTGAAACTGTAGCCCCCGGAAACTCTGGTTTGCCGTGGGGGAGTCTTTGCACTTGCAGCCCCCAACAATACTGGCTTGCCGGGTTTAGATGTCGGTCTGCCCCTCTTCTCTTTTTCGTCCTCAGGTGATCCGGCAAGGATATCTGTGAGTCCTGCAAACCAAAGAAGACAAAAGAACGGCAAAGAGACGCACACTCGACCTCTAAGCTAGGGGTTAGTCGCCGCCAAGCACTATCAATCCTAACCAAGGACGAGACTCGACCTAGCATCCATGCTATAACTTAGGGCGCCAGTGCTTCATTTATTTATGCTCAGGGTCTGCGCTTGGCTTTGTACAAAGGGTTACATGCATCATCGGCAATGCTTGTACAAAAGGTGGCTTGCCGGGGGGCCCGGCAAGCCGCGCCTTTACGGGTAAAACTTGCAAAGATGCTCAATGTTCCGTGAGTTACTCACCGAACGACATCTTCGGTCTCCAAAGGACCGCGCTGGCCTGGTGACTCAGACACCCGATAAGGGCCTTCCTACTTTGGCGTCAACTTGTTGGAATTCTTGGCCGATTGAATGTGCCGAAGGACAAGGTCGCCTTCCTCAAGGCTTCGGGCATGAACCTTGCGGCTATGGTAGCGGCGCAAGGCTTGCTGGTAGCATGCTGCTCTCATAGCCGCCCGAAGATGATCTTCCTCAAGGAGCATTGCTTCATCTTGCCGCAGTTGCTCTTGCTCAAGCTCGTCATAAGCGAGCACTCGAGGTGACCCGTATATGAGTTCAGTGGGGAGAACTGCTTCTACCCGTGATACCAGGGCAAAAGGTGTCCGGCGGTGGCTCGATTTGGCGTCGTTACGATCGACCAAAGAACAGCCGGCAACTCATCAATCCAGCGCCTTCCACTCTTGTGCAGCCTGTCAAAGGTCTTGGTCCTTAAGCCTCACAAGATTTGACATTTGCCCTCTCAGCTTGACCATTGCTTCGCGGGTGAGCAACGAAAGCGAAACAGACTTTGCTGCCGAGGTCTTGGGTATATTGCATGAAGGTGCGGCTTGTGAACTGCGTGCCGTTGTTGGTGATAACCCTGTTGGGTACGCCAAAACGACACACTAGTCCCTTGAAGAACTTGACGGCTGACTGAGCTGTGATCTTCCTCACTGCCTCCACCTCCGGCCACTTTGTGAACTTGTCGATTGCAACGTACAAGTATTCACAGCCCCCGACAGCGCGGGGGAAAGGGCCCAGTATGTCGAGCCCCCAGACCGAGAAGGGCCAGGAGAGAGGAATGGTTTGAAGGGCTTGAGCTGGCTGATGAAGCTTCTTTGAATGGAAGTGACACACTTCACACCTGGTGACTAGTGTCGCCGTGATCTTGGAGGGCGGTGGGCGGAAGAAGCCTTGCCGAAATGCCTTGCAAGGGCCCTTGACCCAATGTGGGATCCACATATGCCTCCGTGTATCTCTCGCCAACAGCTCAAGTCCTTCCTCTCGAGGGATACACTTCAATTTCACACCGTTCGGCCTCTTTCTCATACAGGACATCATCGATTTAACTGGTACATGGTAGAGCGACGGGCTACTTTTTCCGCTTCTTCCTGCTCCTCAGGAAGTTCCCCTGTTTGGAGGAATCAGACGGTATGCTGTGCCCACGCTGGAGCCTGAGGCTCGACGGTGAGGACTAAAGGCATTTCCTCCGCCATAGGAGCGACTGTCTCAACGGCAAGAGCTTGACGCTCCACCAGAGCCAGTCGTCCCGTGGTGGGCTCAGTATCCCCGGCAACATCCTTGCCGGCGGCTCCGGGGAGCTCGGCAGGAAAGTACTTGCCGGGCCCTGATTTCCTTCTCTAATTCTGCTCTGTTGATGGATCAACGGATGGCTGAGTTAGATGAAGCACAAAGGTACCTGGTTCCACAGGTAGCTTGAGGGCAGCGCTTTGACAGTAATCGGCGATATCGTTCTCCGCTCGGGAACGTGTTCAACTCGTATACCGTCAAACACTCTTCCAAATTTTCTCACTTCATCGACGTAGGCCTTCATCAACGGGCTCTGGTAATCCTTGTTGACTTGCTTGACGACGAGCTGCGAGTCTCCCCTGACGATGAGTTTCTTGATTCCGAGGTCCGCCGCGATCCTAAGACCAGCAAGCAGCTCTTCCTACTCCGCCGTATTGTTTGTTGGCACCTCCCTGGGGAAGTGCATCTGGATCACGTACTTGAGGTGCTCTCCGGTGGGCGCGACAAGCAGTACGCCAGCCCCGGCCCCTTGTAAGGAGAAAGCTCCATCAAAGTACATGATCCAATCACAACTTGCCTCTTTGCCGGGGAGAGCAGTCTCTTGGGCTTCTTAAATCGGCGTTGCGGTCCATTCTGCAATGAACTCCGCTAGGACTTGGCTCTGAATCGTCGAAGTACTTTCAAACTTGAGGCCAAAGCTGGAAAGCTCCAGTGCCCATTCCACAATTCTTCCCGTTGCATCCGGATTGTGCAATATCCGTTGCAGAGGGAAGCGAGTGACAACAGTGATCTCGCGTGCCTGGAAGTAGTGACGCAGCTTCCTCGAGGCCATAAGAAGGCCGAAGAGAAGTTTCTGCACGCCGGAGTACCTTGATCTAGTCCCCTGCAGGAGGGAACTAACAAAGTAGACCGGATGCTGCATCATTTTATTCTTTGGCGGCACGTCAACCGGCTGCGTCGTCTCTGCATTGGTGGTGTCGGGCTCTGCCGCTGCCATCACCCCGTCGTCAACCTCTCTCTGTGCCACTAGTGCGGCGCTGACCACCTGGTCCGTTGCCGCCAGGTATAGCAGCAACGGCTCCTGTGGCCTAGGCGCAACTAGTATTGGCGCGGAAGAGAGGTATTTCTTCAAACCTTGCAATGCTGCTTCGGCTTCTGACGTCCACTCCATCGGCCCCGCCTTTTTCAGGATCTTGAAAAAGGGAAGGGCGTGTTCGGCAGACTTGGAAATAAACCTGCCCATGGCGGCGACGCAACCAGCAAGCCGACGCACATCCTTGATTCGCTTGGGTGCTTTAATCTGCTCTATAGCTTTGATTTTGTCCGGATTGGCCTCTATCCCACGCTGTGACACCAAGAACCCGAGAAGCTTGCCGGACGGGACGCCAAAGACGCACTTCTCAGGGTTCAGCTTGAGATTGATCTTGCACAGGTTTGCAAATGTTTCTTGCAAATCTGGTATGAGGGTTGCCCTGTCCTTGGTTTTGACCACTATGTCATCCATATAAGCTTCCATATTTCTATGGAGCTGGGGTTCAAAACCAATCTGGACCGCCCTTGCAAACGTCGAACCAGCACTCTTCAACCCGAAAGGCATCCGCATGAAACAATACGTACCACATGGGGTGATGAATGCTGTTTTCTCTTCGTCTTCTCTTGTCATGAAGATCTGGTGGTAGCCGGAGTAGGCGTCGAGGAATGACAACAGATCACACCTAGCCGTGGAGTCAACAATCTGGTCGATGCGCGGCAACGGGAAGGGGTCTTTAGGGCAAGCCTTATTGATATCTGTGTAATCAATACACAGTCTCCACTTCCCATTTGCCTTGCGCACTACGACCGGATTGGCCAACCACGTTGGATGGAGCACTCATCTTACCAAACCCGCTGCTTCCAGCTTCCGGATCTCTTCGTGATGAACTCTTGTCGTTCCAAAGCTTGCTTCTCGACCTTCTCGCTTGACGGGCCACGCATGAGGGCAGACAGCAAGGTGGTGCTCAATCACCTCCCTGGGAACACCGGGGATGTCGGAAGCTTGCCATGCAAACACATCGACATTCGCCCGCAGGAAGGTGACGAGCGCGTCTTCCTATTTGTCGTCGAGGGCGGAGGTTATGGTAAAAGCCCCTCCCATGCCGTCCTCATTGACAGAAACCTTCTTGGTTCCCGGCGGTATGGCCCTGGGCTTCTTGTTCCCGCCGGTGGAGCTCTCTGGCACGTCCTCGACGGCAGCGCTACACTCCGAAGAGGTGCGCTTGCCGGAGTGGGTGTCCGAGGTCTCACCGGTCTTCTTCTTCTTCTTCCCTCCCGGGGTCCCAGCGGCAGGAGCAAGTGCCCTAGTGGCGGCAGCTGCTGCAACTGCTTGCTGGTATAGTTGGTCAGCGCAAATCAGCGCATCTTTCTTATCGGAGGGGATGGTGATGATCGTCACATGTCCTGGCATCTTCAAGGTGTTGTAGGCGTAGTGTGACGCCACCATGAACTTGGCCAGTGCTGGGCGGCCAAGGATCCCGTTGTAGGGCAAGGGGATCTTGACAACATCAAACACGATCCTCTCCGTCCTGTAGTTTAGGTCGCTTCCAAAAGTCACGGGCAGCGTGACCTTTCCCTTGGGTTGGCTTCTTCCGGGTTGACCCCTGAAACGCGTGCCCGTCTCTTCGAGGTCTCCATCAGGAATCTGCAGTTTCTCGATCACGGCAGGCGAGATTAAGTTCAGACCGGCCCCGCCATCAACTAGCATCTTTGTCACCTTGAGGTTGCGCATTGTTGGTGAAACCAACAATGGCAAGCACCCGACCGCAGTAGTGCAATCAGGGTGGTCCTCAGTGTAAAAATGATAGGTGTGCTGGACCACTTCAGCGGCCTTTGGGCATCAAACGACGGCTCTGCCGTTGTAATCTCTCGCGCCCACTGTTTAAGCCGGCGGTGAGAAGTATGCAGCGAGGCGCCGCCGTGGACGCACATGGCCTCTGTAGCTTTCTGAAACTCTTGGTCGCCAGATTCATCGTCCTCTTCATGATCGTCGTCTTCTGGCTTCCTGTCACGGCCCCGGGCGGGCCTCTCCTGTTGTTTATCCTTGCCGCGACGGCCCGCTTTGGCCACGCTTCTTGCCGGACCCCTCAGCACCGTCTAGGCCCTTCTCCTTGTCCCGCCTCTCATACTCAGCCCTCTACTTCTCAGCGAGGAGCTCAACGTGTCGGCGGTCCTGGAGAGCATGGCCTTTGGTGCGATGGATCTTGGCAAGATCGCTTGTCGAGTTTCACGGCTTCTCGGCAGCCGCCAAGGCCGGTAGGGCGACATCCGCAACCTCCTTGCCGGGGTCATCTGCCTTGGTTTTCTTGGTGGAGCCGGCATCATCAGATCCCTCGACGGCAAGCACGGCTTTTCCTTTGCGCTTCCTGTTGCGGCGCCAGCCTTTCTTCACCGGGGCGGCAATATCCCTCATCTGAGGAGTCGGTTTCCACGCCGGCATCTTCGCCGGGGTACTTCCTTCCCTCTTCAGCTCGGGCACATTTGTCAGCAAGAACATAGAGTTCTGCTACATCTCTCACCTTGTTCATTGCCAGCTCTTCGCGCATCTTGCGGTTACGCATGTTCTGATGGAACGCGATGATGATGGCGGCAGGGTGAACATCAGGGATATTGTACTGTACCCGGCTGAACCTCTGTATATACTTGCGAAGACTCTCGCCTCCCTTCTGGGGAATGACGTGCAGGTCGCTTGCTTGGCCATGGGCTTGGTGGCCTCCAAAGAAGGCGCCTACGAACTCATGGCACAAATCCGACCAGGAGGAAATAGAGTCTACCGGCAAGTGCATCAACCATGACATGACGTTGGGTTTAAGAGCCAACGGAAAGTAATTCGCAGCACCTTATCGTCGCTGGCTCCGGCAGCTTGCATCGCGATGGTGTAGACGCCGAGGAACTTCGGACGGGTGGGTCTTGCCATCGTACTTTTCGCCCACGCCGGGTTTGAAGGAGCGGTGAGTGGGCCACCGGAACTGCCGCAGCTCACGGGTAAAGCCGGACAGCCTACCTCGTAAGGTAGGCCTCCGTGGCTCCCTCGGTGCCGGGTGGCTCACAAGAGGCCCCGCTGCTTTGTTCGATCGGTGGCGCGCTTCCACGCCGGGCGCCGATAGTGGTTCGGCGTCTTCATGTTCTCGTTCGAAGAACTTGGCGCTGGTCACAGCCGCCCGCTGGTCGGACGATGCTACGGAGATCTCGTCACCCGTAATGTCGCGGACGGGCTGGCGTCCGCGGTACCGGGCGAGGAGGAGGCGAGTGCACCGTGGTTGCTGCGCCGCCGGCTCTCTCCCGCCATCAGTGCGTGGGACTCCGTCGGGCGTCGACCGGGCTCCACCGGACTCGGTTCGTCTTTGTTGGCCACCGCAACAAGGCTTCGGATAGTGGCTCTCCATTCGCCGAAGTTTCCCGTAGTGGGAGGGAAATCGAGGAGCAATCGCTGCCGCCAGGCTTCGGCTGGCGTTGGTGGCAGCGAAACCTGCACGGATCGCGACGCGCTTCAACTTCCGACCATGTCGGCGAGCTCTATCACGACCAGCGGTCGCATGCCATCTTCACCAGCGCCTTGGCGGCGGGCATGTCTTCTAAATCCCGGAGTGGCGCCGGGGCTCTTTCCATGGCGACGCCGGGGTCCTCGGCATGATTACGCCATTCGTCGCTTGAGAGGAGCGCGCCGTCGGCGCCGGCGTGGGAGTCTTGGAAGCCCTCGCGTCGCCTTCGGGCGGGGTGGCAGCGATCTTGGAAGGCCCCGCGCCACCCGCGGAGGGCCTGGCTCCGTCTTTGGATTTGGCGGCGTGCGGCCCGTTACCAGGCGCACGAACATCACCGCCTCCCAAACTTCGGCTGCTGGGATAGTGTTGGTGTTCGCGAAAGGCGCCCCGGGTCCTTTCTGCGACTGGTCCGCTGCTCGCCCGCGTCGGGACGGGATGTCCGGCTTCCGACGGGCCAACCGCCACCGTCATCTTCTTCTTGGGCGCCATGACGATGAAGAAGCATCGAACTAACTGCTAGAGCCGATTCTCACAACTGCCCTCCCCTACCTGGCGCGCCAAAGATGTCGGTGTAGGAACGACACCTATGGGATCACAAGAATCCCTACTACGGTTGCGGGGCGCGGGGTCGTGAGGAGAGCGGATCAAACAGATAGCACACGGTCTCTTTATCTAGGTTCGGGCCGCGAGGATGCGTAAAACCCTACTCTTGCTTTGGTTGTTTGTTTATCTGTGTGCTTGAACTAGCAATGGGGCGTGAGGAGCTCCAAAAAGCCGAATCCTCCTCCTGGTCGCCTTGGGCCTCCTTTTATAGGGAAAGGGGTTGCCATAGTGGCACACAGAAGGTGGAAAGGGTACTGTGATGCGAGTTTATCCCTCGCATTACATGACAAGGCGCCTTTAATGCATCTTGCTTAGGTGTCCTTGCTTTATCGGGGACGGGGGAGGGCCTTGTCTCGTCCGTCGCCGCTCCCTTTCGTCTTGACCGACACGCTACAGCCAGCGGTGCCCACGGTGCCATGTAGGCAGGCAGGCAGCTGAGGTGGCACAATGGTGGGTCTCCATGATGATCCGCTTGTCGCCACGCAGGTGCCTTCCCAACTGGTTGGGTCGGCAGCTACATGCGAACGGTGGTGGAGGTTTGATGGGCGTGGGCCTGATGGTGGCCCTATGGGGGTTCTTGGCGAGGGCCTTGCCGTAGCCTCGGCAAGAGTCTTGCCGGGGCCCCGGCAAGGGTCTTGCCGTGGTGCCTGCTGTCATCCCCGGCAAGGCTCTTGCCGGGGGCCTTGTGGTCTTCCTTGGCTGGGATCCCGCAAAGGGTCGTCATCTTCTATGGTTCGTATCTGATCTTGAATGTCTTCACAAAGATCTGCATGCCACCACAGGGATGTCTCCCGAATCCTTGCCCCATGGGGGCAGTGGACTCAAGGGTGACTCGCTTTGTAGGTGTGGGACGAGCTGCCACGGCAAGGGTCTTGCCGGGTTTGCTAAAACCGCCCCCCGGCAAGGGTCTTGCCGGGGGAGTCCGCTTCGTCCCCTTTGCTCTTTGTGGTCTTGGCGCTGCTCGTTCCTTTCGAAGCTTGCCTTACCTTGGCTCACCTCCCTTGCCTTGCTCAGTGCGGTGGTGCCCGCGGCTCAGACTGCCCGTGCACAGTTATAGGGTTACAAAAAGTGTACCCCTCTTTTTGTACACCGACAAGTAGGGTACATCCAGCCATACTGTACTGGACCTCTAAGTAGTGCCTCATCAGGTAGATGAACAACCAAATGCACCATCACATCAAAGAAGGCTGGAGGATATATCTTCTCAAGGTCGCATAGGATAGTTGGTATCTTGTCTCTAAGACGCTCCAAAGCATCTATCCTGATATTTCTACTGCAGAGTTCCCTGAAGAATTGTCCAAACTCTGCAACTGCTCTGTATAAGTCAGGGCGGCCCAATCCTCTAAGGATAATATTTAAAACCCTTTGAAGTAGGACGTGGCAGTCATGAGTTTTCCACCCTTGTACCTTGTTTCCATCTACACTGACTCTCCTTTCAGGGTTGGAAGCAAATCCATGTGGAAATCTCACACGTGACAGGACCTCGCATAATTCTTTTCTTTTTACCTTGTCCAAGATGTACACAGCTGGTGCCATATCCCGTGGTTTACCTTCATCTTGCACCTGCAAATCCTTTCTCATACCTAGGTGTGTCAAATCAATCCTAGATTTTAATGTATCTTTCGTCTTGCCTTCAATATTATGAAGTGTGCTGATAATGCTGTCACATATATTTTTCTCGATGTGCAACACATCAAGATTATGCGGCAGATCCAAATCTTTCCAATACTCCAAGTCCCACAAAGTGGACCTGCGGGTAAACAATAATCTCTCTTCTGCCCTGCCATGCTTCCTTTTCGCGCTACCATTACGAGGATGGTTTCCTGGTGTAATATGCCTGACCTTCTCTAATTCCACTTGCAACTCATCGGCGGTGAGCCTCTTTGGCGCATCACGGTTTTCATGCTTTGCATTGAACACATGTCTTCGGTATTTTCTAGGATGCGGCTTGTCCTTGGCAAGGAAACGGCGGTGTCCAATGTAACAGATCTTGCTAAGTATTGCGTATGACAGTGGATTCCTGTCACAGCGAACACATGCATTGTAACCATGTGTCGTTTGCCCTGACATAGTGCCCAAAGCCGGATAATCATGGATGCACCAAATTACAACAGCACGCAGAAAGAAATCAGCTGGTAGGCTGCTATATAGGTCTTGAGTGAGAACACCCTTCCATAGCTGTTGAAGTTCCTCCACAAGAGGCTCCATGAACAAATCAAAATCCTTTCCAGGACTTTTTGGACCAGGGATGAGCAAGGCCATCATGTAGTTTGATTCTTTGGTGCAGACATTTGGAGGCATGTTGTAAGGGATAACAAGCACTGGCCACATGCTATATGTGGCGCTCTGGTGGCCAAATGGGTTAAATCCATCTGAAGCTAAGCCAAGTCTAATGTTTCTCGTGTCAGCAGCAAACTCTTTGTGTTTATCATTGAAGCTTTTCCACTCACTACCATGAGATGGATGGCTCATTACATTCTGATCTATGTACTCCTGGTTCCTAGAATGCCACAGTACATCCTCTCTTGTTTCAAAGATCATGAAACAACCTCTGCAATCTTGGTATAATTGGAAAATGTCTCAGAAGATTATGAGGAATCCTCTTCATAGCATCGCCATCTTTCCATCTTGATGATTTGCATTTCGTGCATTCACTTAAGTTGGCATAATCCTTCCGGAACAGAACATAATTATTCTTACAAACATGGATCATATCATATCCAATTCCAACTGCACGAAGGAAATTCTTCATTTTATTGTAGGTGTGTGGCAGCTCAGACGCATCTGGGAAAGATTTGCGGAAAGTAGCCAACATCGCATCGAATGATTTGTTGGTCATCCGCTCAGATGTCTTCACTTGAAGAAAGGTGACCATAGCTGAGAATACTGACAGCTTATTTCCTGGGGTGACAGCAACGTTGCATTGTTCCAACATGCGGGCCCACCGTTTTTCTTCTGCAGGTGAAAGTTCACTGAATGCACGAGCATTTCGTAGCATTGTTTCAATGTTGGTCAAACTCACTGGCTCCGCCACCACCACCTCCTCCTCCTCTTCCACAGGCATCAGGCAGATCAAGATGGTGATCTGCTGCTTCCACGTAGTCAATAACATTGACGTTCACAACTTCACCATGATGAACCCACCTAGTATATGTGACCAACATCCCATACAAGTGTAAATGATTTTGCACAGTTGACTGGGGTCTTGTAACTAAATTCATACAACTGCTACACGGGCAGAGCACATTTGATTTCGGACCACCGTACTCAGCTCTGATAAAGTTCATGAAGTTTTCAACCCCCTCGACATATGCAGCGGATAATCTTCGAGCAGAAGTTATCCAAGTCCTGTCCATCTGTTAGACATACAAATTAGTTCTTCTACTAGATATTACAGGAAAAACGTATATGCTTTTTTATGAAGGCTAGAAAAAAAATACCTAGGTCGATGTCTAAAGCTATGGCAAGATATTTGGACGAGCAGATCTAAGTAACGAAATATATGTAAAGCTAATTCAGCAAACAGATTTGAGTGCTAAATTATGGCAGGCTATTTCAGAAGTCAATGAGGCCGAGCACACAACCATCGAACTATCGAAGGCCATCGCAGCAACAAAGATCGAGTATAAAACGGTGTAGAGCTATTTCACCTAACAGATTGGCTACTAGACCATGGCAATCTACGTCACAATAAATATATGGCAGGATATTTTAGCAACTAATCGGCCTTGGCATGCCATCTCAGCTAAGCAGATTGAGTGCAGAACAGGGCAAGGAAGCTTCTTAAGCAGAGCATATTGACGGTAAACTACTTCGGCAAACAGTGAGATTGACAACGTCTATCAGCTAAGATTCAGCGCTACACCGACATGAACGGGCCTCAGTCTTGAATGCGTACCGTGGGAGAAGCTGACCGCCGTGCGTCTCCACACGAACGTCGCCAATGGTGGCGGCGCTGACCGCCGTGCGCCTCCACAAGAACGTAGCCAGAGGTGGCGGCGCGGCTAGAGGACGACAGTCTACGAGGGCGTACTATGGGAGCGAGAGGATCGCCGTGCGTCCCCTCGATGAACCGCGGCGCCGACGTATCAGCGTGGCGGGGAGGGTGGCTTTGGCGAAGCGAATGGAGTGGAGGGGGACGGGAGGGGGGGGGAGGGGGATTTGGGGAATATTATTGGCTAGTTGGCCGAAGGGCGGATAAATTGGATTTAGCGGGAATTTTTGTGTGTGTGTGTGTGGGGGGGGGAGGATTTTCGCGCGGTGGGCGGGGGGAGTTTGGCGCATGGTCGGTTTCTCCACGTGCAGTCCCACGTGTCAGTGAAGAGGCAAGCCAAGCGCTGCCCGTTATGCGTGAGCCGTGTGCAGGACCGAACGTGTGTGGGGTGGAATGCGACCGCGACAGGAGTGCTGTGAGTGTACCGCCTTTTTTCCTCAAAAAAAAAAAAACTAGGTGCTTCGCCCCCTAAAAAAAAATTTGTTGCTTCGCGCGATCCATCGATACTACTACTAGTAATCCGGTAATCCCGACTAAAACGGCGCGGCCGTGTCTTTTCCCGCGCGATATGCTGGGAGGTTGGCTTAGTTGGGTTTTTTAGGACTTGTAATGCTACACCTACGTAATCCCAGTTACGTAATTAACATAATGTTAAACGTGTGAGCTGTTGATTGTAGATTGGGGATGAGGGAGGGGCCCACCGCCATGAAAATCAGGGGAGGAGAGAGAGAGGATTTACGTTAACCCTTTCGTAGGTTCCTGTAAATGTAGAAAGATGTGAAATGCGTGAATGTGTAGTGAACGCACTATTGGAGTGCCTAAGATAATTTGTCTATGTATAGACCCTATGTGTTTATTTTACTTCGCATGTTAGATTTGTCTCGGTTCAATAAAAAGTAGAGTTGGTGATGATGGTGCGCCTGTCATCCTGCAATATAGGCCGTCCGATCTATATCTAACGGATTGGAATGAAACTATGACAATTTACCCGTACTCCTCTCCACATTTGAATATAAGGCTTTCCCTCGTTCATCCTTTTCTCCCACAAGATCTTGATCTTCCGTGCAACGCACGGGCATCTTGCTAGTACTCCTACAATATGTATATTATTGTGAAAGTTCATGTACACCGGCCGAGATTAAAGCAAACACGGCAGATTTTCATTACATTTCGAACTTTTATATGATAGAAAAATAAAAGAAACCCAACCCTAAACCTATTCTACGGCGGCGACCGACATCCTCCATCTGCGATCTCTATGTACAGGGGCGGGGTTCAAGACCCGTGAAGTGAAGGTGCGGTCTCCGGCGAGGAAACGTAGAACACGGGAGACGGACCGGCCAGTTGGCACACCATGCCCTGCCGCCTCCCATGCCCTACTCATCCTCGGAGGAGTCCCCCACCTCGGCGGTGCCGGACGTTGGACGACGGCAAGAAGGACGCGTGGCTAACGGTGCTCCCGTCGTCGGCCGCCAGCAGGGCCACCGCTTGTGCGGTCGCGTCCGTGTTCGGCTACGCCGCTATTGCTTCGCGAGAGGCGACTTGAGCGAGGGCGGCGTCCTCGAGCTTCATCCCCGAAGACAAGCTCTCCCGCAGAGCGTTCACACTTGCGGTCATGGCGGATGTGGTGCCAGGTAGGAGGACGATGCACTATGGCGTGGAGGTTAGCTGGGCGTTGCCACTTTAAGTAGCGCATTCCGGTGAGGCCAAGCGTTCGGGTGCATCATTAAGTCGCTGGAGTTGGTTCCTCGGGCACCGAGCCTCTTAACGACGACATACGAACGGACGACATGAATGTGGGCAGCTGGCGGCGGCTGGGAATGCACCACGCAACAGTGCGAGGGACGAGGATTTTGGTGTGCCAGGGTAGTCAGCTGCGGTCGTGGGAACGTTGGAGATGCCCTTTGCTCACATGTGATCCCCGGATGTCATTGAAAAAGCAAGACGACCCGGCATGGTCTCAGGTCCAGAGGATGCTGTTGGCCGTGCTACACCACTCCGCGGACGCGTTGCGGCGCCCCGTGCATCCTCGACGAGCCAGGTGTTGGGGTGTGTTTGGATTGTGGCCAAAGTGCACCTTACCAAAATTTTGGTCATGACCCAAAGATTGGTCTTTGTTTGGATGGTTGCCATTTTTTTGGCTTGCCAATGAACTCTAGCCAACTCTAGTTCATTTTTCTTGCCAATGTCGGCCAAATCATGGTCAACCAATACCTCAACCAAAATTTTGGTCATGACCCAAAGATTGGTCTTTGTTTGGATGGTTGCCATTTTTTTGGCATGCCAATGAACTCTAGCCAACTCTAGTTCATTTTTCTTGCCAATGTCGGCGAAATCATGGGCAACCAATACCTCAACCAAAATTTTGGCTACCCAATGCTTTGATGGGGCAACCTTGGGCACAAAACAAACATACTGTTGGTCGTGCCACAACACTAACGCCACCCTCGGCACACTTAAACCGACCGTGTCTAGCAACGATATGAGCGTGTCGCTCACCACGGTCGTCGTGTCCAGAGGCGGTGCTGGAGCTGCGCCCTGTTGTTGGCCCCAATGACCCACATGAACGGTTGTCGGCGGCGAGGAGGTCGTGGGCCAGCTCCTCCATTGGACTAGTCTATGCTACGTCGTCCCGACGGGTGTGCCCCACATGTCGGTTTCCCTGTTATCCCGGCCATATTCGAGCATCAGTGCTCCGCGTTGCGCATTAGGCCTTTCACTACGTAGGCCAAGCGAGACAACTTATTGTTTATTTGAGCAGTTCAAGTATAATCATGTGGCGTTTGCTTATTTCTCATTCCTCTCCAACCCTCTTCTCCATCGATCATGTCGCCCTCCAGTCGAGTCCATCCTCCCGCATGCCTCATTTGAACATTCCGCCGAGTATCATTCACATGTACCCACCCTAGTCCTCTTTCAATAGATCTCCGAACCCCGAGATGAAATCGAGAGGGAACGAGTGGGGGCACGTGATACCTAAGGCGGATTCAAAATTTTGAACCAGTGATCATAGCATCCGCAAATCATATATAAAGGGTATTCAATGTTCGTTTCGTTTTTGAACGTACAATATACTCCCTCCTATCCTTTGTAGTTTACATATAGGTTTTATGTGTAGTCAAAGTATCTCTACTTTGATCAAGAAGGTATCAACATTCAACAACGCGCAATCAATATTGTTAGATTCGTACGTACTCCTAGATTTGTACTCGAGATGGTTTCCAATTTGACTATTGACAAGATTAATAGTACTCCCTCCGTTCCAAATACATGACTTCCATTTATTAAAATATAGATGTATCTAGACATGTTTTAGTATATAGGTACATTCATTTTTGAACAAATGAAAGTCAAGTAATTTTGAACGGAGGGAGTACATGAGATGTATAATGTGAAAATTATATTATTGGAAACTCCTTTCACATACGAATTTGACCGTATGCTTTTTGTAAGTTGCACGTCATATATTATTACTCTAACATTTGGTCAAAGTTAGCCTCGAAAAACGCATTAGGCCCTGTATAGTAAATGGAAGGAGGGAGTAGTAGTGGAAGTGGATCCTCTGACGTAGGTATCCCTACCTTGCCCTCCCTTTTGGTCACTTAATGGCAGACCCCATGCTTGCTAGGCCCCGCATGTCAGTTACTCAATGGGTTCGGCCACGTCAGGGGATCCTCATCCGTAGTATACTCCCTCTGTTTTTACTTACTCAGCATAAAACGGAGGGAGTGGTAGTATAATAAATGGCGCGGGCGGGGGAGGGGGACGGATGTCGGTTTGCTCTCAAGTGCGGTCCCACAAGCGAGCGGAAACGCAAGACGAAGCGCGTTCCATTCGGTGAGCAACGTGGACGGTCCAGCGTGCCGGGCTGCAACGCGAGCGCGACAAGAGCGATGTACAGTCAAAACCAATTGACCGGTCGTCACCGGAACCACTATTCACACCAGAACCTTCGCTGCTCGGCCTACGCCAGCCACTGCCCTAAAACCACACCAAATCTCCAGCCCATTCCCCCACCTTTCGATCCCCTAGCCCGCATCAAGCGTCCCCTAGTTTGCCGGAAAGCCATGGTGCTCCGCAAGATCAGTTACTACAAGATGATGACGCCGGAGCGCCGCGCAGAAATCGCGGCGGCGGTCGGCGCCACGGACCTCCGTTGCCAAGCTCGCTTTGCGGCGGGCCAATCCCCGAGTTCTCTGGAGCCAAGCTAAGAGGAGGAGGAAGCCGATCCAATGTTCATGGCGGAGGTCGCGTCGCAGAAGGCCCCCGATGGGTATGAGACGATGGACGTAGACTTCCCATAGGTGCAGGCGGACCAGCAGTTCAACATGGCGATACTAAAGGAGGACCGGGAGGCAGAGGCTCAACTCGATGCAGAGCGCGCGCATGCCGCTGCCATCGAGGCTCTCTTGCAGGCGGAACCGGATGTCGTGGATGTGAACCGGGCGGCGGAGGATCAACTTGAGGCGGAGAGCGCGGATGCCGCTGCCATCGAGGCCCTCCTGCAGGCGGAACCGGACGTCCTGGACTTGAACCGGGCGGCAGAGGCTCGACTCGACGCAGAGCGCGCGGATGCCGCTCTCATCGACGCCCTCCTGCAGGCGGAACCGGACGTCCTGGACTTGAACCGGGCGGCGGAGGCTCGACTCGACGCGGAGCGCGCGGATGCCGCTGCCATCGAGGCCCTCCTGCAGGCGGAACCAGACGTCCTCGACTTGAACCGGTCTGTGCTCTCGTCCATGCAGAGCGCCCGCACGCTCCGATTGAACGAGTAGCTGGAGGCCGAGGACAACCACGGTGCGGAGACACACGTCGGCAGCTATGGCTGATTCGCGTCGGCAGCCAAAGACGACGAGGCCGTCTCTTTCCATGACGATGATAGTTTTATTTATGTTGTTGTTTTATGGATCTTTTGCTGTGTAAAACTTATATTTATTATGAAAGTCGCTGACTTGGGTCAGTCTACCATTTCAGCGGTTGGATGAATATCCTCGTCTGCTAACCCTTCTTTCCTTCTTCCTCACCTCTTCTTCTTCCCCAACAGACCACCGCACGGGCCGTACGGATACTCCCCAACATGCGGTTGGATAAACATACTCTATGAATGAAAATTATGTGTCAGCGATAGGATGGCTGAGTTTGGTTTGTTCACATGCGACATCACATGTCAGTGAGGGTGCGTTCCCTTGGTTGGGTTTGCGGCGTGCAGGAGCGACTGTGTGAGGGTGCGGTGCGACCGTGGCGTGCAGGAGCGACCGTGTGAGGGTGTGGTGCGACCGCGACAGCCGTGCGCAAGTGTACCTCCTTCTCATTTTGAAAACTTTAGGCAAGCTTGGCAAAAATGTGTGGCGAAGTTTGGCAATGCAAGGCCTAGACCCAAACAGGATAAGTTAAATGCATTACTAGGAGTACTAGTGTTAAAAAGAAAGGCGGGGTTTTCCTTCGCGAGATTTAATCGATACAAATCCTCGTTTCACGTGTCAATTAATGCGTATTTTTTCTCCAAAGACCAAAGAGCTAACCATCTCACTCCTCATCGCTTGATCAATGCAGCGCCATGCAAACCGACCTTCTCACTTCCGCATGCATGCAGGGGATATTAATGTCCTTGGTTGCTAACCCCATCAATTTTGCCTCCATTAGTGTTAGTGGCCCTTTGCAAATTGTAATTTTGATATACTGGCCTTATGTACAAAAAAATGGAGGTAGTAACTATATTTGACTTCCTTCCCCATTGCGGTGACGTCGATGATATCTTTTTTTTTGTGGTTTGGCGAAGTGCGTTCGACGGAGAACACCATTGAGGGAGATCACGGTAAGTCGTTCACAAGTGCTGCCTGCAAGCCGAGACAACCGCCTTATTTGCATCCAGGAAGTCTGTTGAACTAAAGGACTAGTACTACTAGGAGTACTAGTGCGGTGAGATGGTTTCTCGAAGAAGACGATGGAGAAGCGGAGTCAGCGAAGAGTGAAATGATGGTTGCTTGTTCCGTGCTTTTTTGATTTGACGCCTTGCTGCTTTGTGATTTGTGATAGAAGGGACAGGGGAGTAGGATCTATGCTCTATACTGTACTACATGCGTCCAAGCATGGGAGAAAGAGGAGAGACATTGCATTTTTCTATTCCTCCAATCAATCAATCAGGGAGCTTCGGTTCCATCTTTTTGGCTTTGGCAACACCGTCCATAATGGTTCCCACGATGCCAAAAGCTATTTTCACATTTGGCTACAAATTGTGGATGCCCTTAATCGTACCACTTGGTTTTGCTGATGTGTGCTATCTATACAAATCTCAATTATATTGATCTAAAAATTATAGAATCAAGATTAGTAAAAAGGAGGTGATTTTGCCGCGCGGATGGCGGGGGAGGTTTCTTATTTTCGGAGGACGTTGTCCTGGCGGTTTGCTAACATGCAGTCCCACGTGTCAGTGCTTTACCAAGCCGATCCGTGTCCCACATGAGGCAGAACAACAGCAGAAGCAACACGTTGTTAAGTTGAAGAAGATGAGGGAGAAGCGTATTCAGCAACGAGTGGAATGATGGTTGCTTCGTCCCTCCAACTTCTTTTTTTAGCATTATTACTTCGTCCCTCCAACTTAACTGTGGGAAAGGTGCAACTTTGTGATTTGACGCCTCATTGCTCATTACTACGCCGGCGCCATGACTGGGGTGCTTCACCCCGGCTGCTCTGCACTGTATTCCGGTATGGCACGTGGACCCGGTAGCTTGATGTCCCACATGTCGGTGAAAGGGACTAGAATATTTATGAAAGCGAGCGCTCCACTCTTACGACGGAGGAGTAGACGACACGACGGCCTAATGAACTGTCACTTGTACTGTATAGTACTATAGTTTTGCTGTTTCGCACGATCCATCGACACAAACCCGATTAAACAGGAAAGGGCGGGATTTTTCCCGCGCGGTAGATGATATTGACCATACATTTCAAAGGCAATTTTAATGTATGCAAACTGAATAATTATACTAGTAACAATATGATATCTAGTAAAACTAAAAACACATATGATTTATTGTGTTAGAGTGTAGTAGTAGTGCTGTAACATGCGAGAACGTGTAGATATGTAGTTTTGGAGGGCCTACAGAGAGAAAAGCTTAATACAGTAACCGAACTTCAAAATAAGCTGATTACGGTCACTATATACATTTTGCGGTGATTATACGATCGCTTGCTCACGCTTCAACATTGGATTGCACTCTGTTGACCGGCCAAATAGTCTGCATGGCGCCATGTTGACTATTTAAATTGACCACATTCCTTGTGGGTCCCATCTGTCAGTTCGCATAGGGAAAAGGTCAGATAAACACAAATTTACGCAGGCGCGACAAGGCTCCAACCCGTGCGCGGGAATCACCTGGTTGTGTATGTGTCTGTCAGGGCCTGATGTGTGCGCATACACGTGTAGGTTGAGCACTTGAGCGTGAGAGTGTGTGTTGGTCGTGTGGTGTACTGGTGTGTGCATGCATGCGTGCGTGTGTGCGTGTGAGTGTTGCGTGCGTGCGTGGCTGCGTGTGTATGTGTGAGTGTTGCGTGCGTGCGTGGGTGCATGTGTTTGTGTGAGTGTTGCGTGGATGCAGTTCATGTGCATGCATGCGTGTGTGTATAATCACCACACCAGCTCTTGTGTGTTAAAACAGACGGCTCAGCATACCAATACAAGGCCACCTTGTCCGCTGTGCCCGCGGTCATGACTTCGAACCACCGTCCAAATATTTTTTTGTCGTTTGTTTTCATTCTTACTAGCAAGATGCCCGTGCATTGCACATAACATCAAGATGCATTTGTATGACTTGTTTATCTTGTGAGAGAAAAGGATGAACGAGGGAAGGCCTTATTTGCAAATGTGGAGAGGTGTGTGGGTACCTTTTTGCAAAATTGCCATAGTTTCTTTCCAATCCGTCAGATATAAATCGGACGGCCTATATTGCAGGATGGCAGGCACACCATCATCAGCAACTCTGTTTTTTATAAGAGTGTATTTTATAAGAGTGTAGATGTAGAGTAGATACAAGTCAACAGGTGGGCACGATGGTAGTGCGATAATGTGATGCAACACTAGAGGTGCCACGTGGAGCATTTAACTGGTCAACTAGTCATGTCATGAGCAAATACAGAGTTGTACGGTGAGCCCGTGACTGTATAATAACCACTAAACGTAAATGGTGACCGTAATGAGTGGATTCTGAAGTCCAATGTGTGTATCATGCTTGCGCTTCAAATACAATGATCGTCATTGCATATATCGCGAGAGAAAGATGAAACATGCATGAATTTTATGGGGGCTTACTTTTAGAGGACCTGGAGATAGTTCTGTGTGCATACATGAAATGGGCGTACAGGGGGGGGTATGTGATGGAGAGAGATGCTCTTCATTTCTCTTTATTATGACTAACTTTGTATATAGTATAAAAATATACAAATTCACAGTGAGGAATAAATATCATTGAGGGCACCATGCAATGCAAATTAGTGTTCGTACTCCTCCATATAACTTAGTAATGTTGTATATATGTAGAAACTCTAAAATAACTTTTTGGCCACACTTTATTCAAAAGGAATGTTGTATGCGAAATAAACATGAAGAGAAGGCTTTTTAGATCAATGGGGTACGTGATGTAACATGTGTGAATGTGTAGTTGATGCATTTGGCGGGGCCTAGGAGGGGCCGACCGGGGGGGGGGGGGGTGGGAGAGATATCACGAGAAATGGGAGTGCTCTAGAGATAGAGAGAGACGAATATGACGTCATGACGAGAGATTCCATTCCCTTGAGTGTGTATATGCAAGGGGGGAGGGAATAGAGGCACCAGGAGAAATTTTCTGTGTGTGTGGTGTTTGTGTTGGTATGTGTGGGTGTGAGAAGATAATGAGACATGGGGGCAGAGGGTGTGTCACCGCGTGAGGTCCGGTGGGTCGAGGTGAGGCCCTTCGTTCGGTTCCGGCCCCACGCCACATTGGTCGCCCGTGGCGCATTTAGGAAGACCCATGGATGACTAGTCGTACAAGACAAAGATAGCAGAACTGTGAAGGACTCTGTGTCCACTGACAAAGCCGACTAGGATTTGTAACCCTAGGTTCTCGGACTAAGGTAACCCCTTTATCTCTGATATTACTATTCATCCAACCTAACTTTAAGGGGAATCCTAATGCTCTGCTAGAATCATACTCGTCAATTAGGAAGAGAGGTGTGAGACAATGCGTGAGAGACATGCCTAAAGATAATGTGCGTACATGAGACACATAGGCAGGTCCATGCATATAGAAAGGGTCGATGGGGATTGCGCGTGTGTATGTTTGCGAGAGGAAGAGTTATTGTGATAAAGGTTAGTGAAAACAGTTGTAAATGTTTACGAGAGGGAGGGAGGGTAATATCTAGAGCATGTGTGCGAGAAAGACTCCTCGGGAGAGAGAGTGTGAGCATGTGTGGGAGACCACCGATGGAGAGTGAAACTACACGTAAAAGATTGCTGTACACATTGATTAAAGATATAAATTGTATCCAAAGATTAGGATGGGATCATGATATTTGCAATTCACGTAAGGAGCGGTCATTGATCCATCAGACATCTAGATTCTATCGAATTTGAGCATGTCTATGTTATTATTTGACACAATTGATCCACATAGTTAGTATTTTGAACTCCAGACAATGCATCGCTTTAGCAATCGAATATAAACGTGAGTATATTTCATGTTGTGTGTGTAAAGCACATTATACATACGAAAGTTACACAATGAACATTATAAATAGCTTCCTATGAACTAGCATACATTTGAATTCAACTTAAGGTAGTTTAAAAAAATCGAATTCAACATGAAGTCCATTCAATTATTTGAATTTCATACCATGGCATTTGTAAACCATACCTAAATTATGGGGGCACCAATCTTTGCTCTGATTTTGTACATAATAGCATATGTAGTCGTGTACAAAATAGATTCAAATTTAGCTCCTCCATTCCAAAATAATCGTAGTTATAGGATTTTCAAGTATCAAAATTTCAAAAAGAAGCAGATAATTTAATGAGGTTTTCAAACATACAATGTCAAATATAACGTTGTCTATTTAGTTCAATCCTCATAGTTCAAGAGTACTCTAAACGTGAATGCTTGTGTTTCAAAATTTCGAACGAAGCGCCAAAAGAGCCTCTACTACTTGAAACCGTGTGAGACCAATGTTTAGTAGTACAAGGAAATTACTTTTATAATAACTCCGACCCGTGAAACCTACCGGCCCGACGTCCAAAGGTATAAACCGGGGTAGGTTTGTAGCTTCATCTAGACGCACTACTAGGAAAAGGCCTACTAATGGCGCACCTAATTTGGCCATTAATGGCGCATTAGTGGTGCGCCATTAGTGCCACGCCATTAGTATATTTTACTAATGGCGCACCACTGGTGCGCCATTAGTATCTGGTATACTAATGGCGGACCTCAATCGCCATTAGTATATACAACGGCGCCATTAGTATGCCTCCCGAGGCCATGTATACCAGTGCTTTGGCATACTAATGGCGCACAACAACAAGATGCGCCATTAGTAACCCGACATACTAATGGCGCCTTTGTTTAATGATGCGCCATTAGTATCCTTTGGCATACTAATGGCGCCTTTGATGTGATGCGCCATTAGTATGAATATTAGTTTTTTTTAATTTTCTGTTTTTGCACAGGTTACAAAATGTATAATTGGACAAAATATAGACAGCACACATCAACAACAGATTCATCGAATACAATAGAAGATTAGTCTCTGAATACAATTCATCATATTAGTCTCCGAATACAATTCATCATATTAGTCTCCGAATTGAAAAGACCGAACAAAGATAGAACATTATATTACAAGTCTCGAGACCGCGAGTAGCGAGTTTGTCTTCACATTACAAGTCGATATCGATCATCTAAACTACCATCACATAGAAGAGAGCTGCGGTCATCATGATGAGCATCATCACGATGAAACTTCGTCTTCATCCGGTTCCTCCAACGCTCCCTCCCTCTCCCGCTAGATAGCGGGCGTATCTAGATTCGGCCTCGGCCCTAGTGGTGTACCCTTTGTAACTGTTACCGCTGAATCGGTGAACCTGTCTCCGACACTCCTCCCGATCGTCGTAGACTCCGGGAACCTTACCCTTGTACCACGACATACGACGGCATCGCTATGCACTAGCCAAACGAAGCGTTAGTACCAATTCACAGACAATACATAAGCAATATATAAGTATGCAACAGAGCGATCGGAAGAGAAAAGCAAGACATTAATAGCATCGATTACATCTAAGTTGAGCGACTCTCGAAACCAAAGAGACATACTACAAGTTCATTAAAGTTTAATTACAACATGAGCCAATCGATGTTTGAGAACTAGACACAGCATCACGCTTTCGACTCGACTCAAGGGACTGGAGGCGTGGATGAAGCCGCCGTCTCACCGTGGGAGTCATGAAATAACGGGCGTTGTCACCTGCATTTGTAGCATTGTGTTGATGTCACTTTGTTGGACGGTTGATTTACGAGGTAGAACTGCCCCGAGGTACGAAGGACATCTTGATGGATGATTTCCGCAAACTCCATTTGGATGCGAAAGAATTCTTGTCCGATGTCCGCGTCTGGATTGCCGACATGCTCGCGGCCCAATCTTTGAGTTTACTCGGTAGCAGAAGTTGATGATGGTCCCGTACGATCGCCCGCATGTGATGGATGGCGTAGTAGGCACCCTTCTGACCGCCAGGCGGCTGCTTGACGCAGCAGAACGTCGTATTGTGGGAGAACACGTGCTTGCCGTACTTACGAATAGGCCTGGTGAAGGTGCCTCCAGATTTGGCGTAGCCGGGGAGAACATCATCAAGAACCTTCTTGACATTTGTGTAGTCTACGTCAATCGACGGTCCGGGTCGAAATACGTGGCCATGGAATATTTGGGGCTTAGGAGAATGAGCGTGCAATGTGTGTCACTGCAGAAAACACGGAATGTTAAAAGAAAAACGATCGAAATCTAAGAATTCATATGTTACGGGCCAGTTGAGGGAGGACTTACTCGGAAAGTAAGGCATGAGGAAGTTATCCTTATCTTGGTTTGCCGTAATGACGCCTTCGAGGTAAGAACTTCGCGACTTGCGGTCCCCAGCGCTGCCCAAGATCTTGGCACGCATGTAGAAGGGTTGACTATCCACGATGTCCGGGGTCTTGTCGTGAATGATCCGCATCTCCATACTCAAAGAAAATAGCAGAACGAAGGTGTAGTGCAGCGGATGAAGGTTCAACATAGCGTGGATGTCATCAAACCGCAGGACGATCGTACGCCCGATGGAGTTATCCACAAAGCCCTTGCCCTCTGGCACCTTGGCCGCGAAAAACGGGTATGCCACATCCTTCTCTCTGAGACGCCGCTTCTCCAAAGAAAGAACACTGTCATGCAGACTCCGCATAGCACCGGTTGCAGCATTGAGCATATTTGTCGGTAGCATCGCCCTACCCGCCACATGCACCCTCCTCGAGATATCCTCAGGTGAAGGTGGCCCGTCCTGAGCACGGATCGTACTCGGTGCCGGCTGGCCCGCACCCTTGTTAGTCTTTCTTTTGCGTGCCTTCTTCTTCTCCTGTAATGGGACCGAGTTCTGCTCACAGACCGCCTTCTTGAGTGTGTTGGGGCTGATAATATTTTGCACCTCGCCTATCCTGAGGCTCGGTGAAGTCGGCAGCTGGAGGCGTCTCACGAGAGCTGAACGGCAGACGGCGCTGTTGCAACTTGGCTTCTCCGCGGTACCAGCTAGATCGCGACGTCTTTTGTTGGGTTGGGTTCTTGAGAAGGAGGCCCCATGAAGTCGCCACCGTACCCATGATCGGCAAAGTCTTGATCGACGTTGCCAAATGTATCGTCGTCGTCGTTGTTACGATCCCGTGCCATATGCATGTTTGGATCTAGTGGCATAGGGATGTCCGGCACCGTTCTTGGCGGTCTTGCCATGGGGCCGACTTGGCGCCGCACGATCGGGCGGTGTTGTCTTTGGGGTGGTGTCCCCGCCCCAAACGAATCGCTCTTCGGCCAAAGCAGGGCCAGCTCGAGGCGCGCTGCGGGTTATCACGTCATCATCGTCAGCCCCGACGGGTCGAATCGGAGGTAACAACTCGTCGCAGCCTGGCAGCACCGAACCAGTTGAACCCTAAACAAGTTGGGTGGCATCTGGGTACCGTGGAACAAGGGGTTGCCCGGTTGAACGATTTTGCCCTTGGCGACATCGACCAACTCGTTGTTCACGAAGTGCAGGAGAGTGCACAAAACGTTGGCGGCCCCTGCGAAAACATGTAGGGCGTCAGGGATGCCCAGTCAAAGGCAAGGAGATGAAGTCCTCAGCCGAGAGAGGCTTAATTAGTTACCGTGATGATGGCGTCGAGCTCGGCTAATGTCGAGGCACCACCAACGGCGGACGTGCAGTTGACGGAGGGGCCGCTTGCTGCAGAGGTGGCAGCCGGCGTACACCCGGGTGCATTAAGCTCCCGTGCCGGCGTCGGAGACACCAATGCCGCCTCCGCCAGAGACACCAATGGCCCCGCCATCGCGTTCAGCGAGTTGCTGGCCGTGAAGCTAGGAATCGGGCGGCCCTGTTGGCGCCCTCAATCCACGCACTCAACCCCTCGATCAAGGTAGGCACAATGGCGGTGATAAATCGCTCCGAGTTGTTGTTGCACTTGCTCTTGGACAATCTCCGAATCCGCGCCACCTGTGCCTTGAGGTCTTGAACCTCGCGTGCACAGCTTTCCGAGCTGGTCTTTTTCTCCTTTCGCCCACCGGTGTTATAGTATGGCGACCATTTTGTCGACAAGCCTTTGCCGCCACCACGACCAGGTGGCGTCGACTTCTTGAGCTTATCCTTGTTCTTCATTACATTCAACGCCCTATTTAGAGTGGTGTCCCAAGGGTTGCTCTTAGTCGACCCAGCTCATCGCTTTCGATGCGCTGCGGAAGGAATGTGAACTATTTAGAAATTTGGCTTCATTAATTAGAATGCAACCATATGGAGCTAATTACGCGGGGGTGTATTCCTTACCAGAACAAGCTCAAGCGCCCTGGTCTTCGTATCCGTGGTAAGCTCCTTTGTTTTCGGGTCCTTCTTGTACCGGGCCCTGACAAAGTTCCTGGTCTGCTTGTCACCGTATTTATCGAAGAGGGGCGGTAGGCCTTGCTCGCACGGTCCGCCTCCTCCTTGTCCCATATAGGCTCCGCCACTCTGTAACCGCCGGGACCGAGTGTGTGTTCCCCTAACTTCAGCTCCCGCATTTCTTTCCCCCACTGACTTGATTGGGAGTTTGCGGTGCTCGAGCAATTGATCTTGAAGTCGTTGTAGTCATCTTCGGTGATCGAAGGATTTTTCTCCTTGATCTTCTCATAACTCTCACATTTCTCGATCATTCTCTTCACATTGCTTTTCCAAGTAGACAGGGCCTTGCTCATCTTCGTGAGGGCAGCATTGTTCACTTTATTCCCTTTGAGGCTTGTGTTTTCAAATTCAGCGGGAACTTGTATCGTTCGTGCAGCTTCGTGAAGAGGAGGTTGCGCAAATTCCCTCAACAGGATGCCTCGGGTTCTCGGTGTTGATCGAGGCGGTGCTCGGAGAATGCACCCGAGCTGAAGCGAGTACCCCTTGACTATTCGTTCGGGCGTCGTTGGATTCCGTCGGAGTCCACTTGATAACTTCCTCCTTGAGGGTGCGAACGCAGTCGGGCACCGGTCCTTCCGTTGCCTCTTCGGTTGGCTTCCATCTGTGCGTGCGCCGCCATCATCGATGGTGGCATCCTCGGCGGCACCATCGGTGGTGGCATCGATGGGGTCATCCTCGGCGGTACCATCGGTGGTCTCGGGATCGGTGGGAAGGCGGTCCTCATACAAGTGAGGTTGTTCTTCCATCTCCTAGGACAGCTCCTGAATCGCCTTGCCGCTTGAACCCCGGCCTCATCGTTGTTGGCCATGTTTCTCACTACATAGGAACAAAGTTTGGTCAAACAGTTGGTTATTGCCACGGAACAAGATCATGGCCTCATCATTTAGGGTTTGTCGACACCGAGGCATCCTAAAAGCTAAGCTTTTATCATTGAGGGTTTTTCAACGCCGAGGCACCCTAAAAGCCTAAGATTTCATCATTAGTCACAAGTACCCCGGCCCATGCATTAGTCACAAGTACCCCATATGTCCTATTTTTAGCAAAGTCACGCTAAAATTCACGGAAAATTTCAGCATGACCTTTGCTGAAACTAGGACATATGGAGTACCCGAATTCTTTGGAGCGGAAGTTAATCGACATTCCAGCAAACTCAAGGGCCTCTTGGGTGGACAAGGCAAAAAAGGCCTCCATCACAACATGAAAAATACATTGGCATGTGAAGAGGTGAAACAATATATGCATCTCCAAGCAGTATCATTCAACATTTTGGACAAACCACTACAAGCAATCTTTGGATCGAATGTTTTTTATACATAACTGCTAAAACCCTAGGAGTTAACCGAGCCACCAACAGAATGTGGACTTAAAAGAGAGAGTCACGGACGGTGACATGATACATTTTCATAAAATTAGCTAGTTTTACTTATGGTGCACAAAAGAACAAGTACTGCGGTGCACTTAGAAAAAATGATGGAACTTCTCTCTACCACACGTGTCTGATTCTTTCACATTGCTTGTCTTTTCCTTTTTTACTCAATAACGGTGGCACTAATACTCTTAAGCGCACTATAGAAACTGAACCAAATGAACTCCTTTTAAATTGCTGGAAACCATGGGATGTTTCTGACTTTTTGTTGCCTTGGTCATCTTACGTTGTCTTGACTTTTTTCTTGTTGCATTTGTCTTTTAAAAATATAGTGATATTTTTTGCAGCCTTTTTGACAAACTATGGGAAAAATATTTGAATGATGTTGCATGCATACAAAAGGATATTTCAGTGTGTTTGAAATGTTGCAACATTTAATATTTATGTCTAATAAATTCCCTAGCTGAGCATTGTGGAAATGGATATCGAGATGGGCCTACATATCGTCCTCTCCTGCCCCTCGAATGGATATATTGCCCTAGTGGTATAAGATAGTGTGGTCATTTGGGCTATAAGGAATCATCGACACAGGCCCACCCACCCGTACTTTTTATCAAAAGAGAAATGGTCTCCAGGAGAAACTATCACGATCAAAAGATACTCTAATGCCCAAAGTGCGACGTGGCACAAAAACACATAGTGCAAACCTATAGAGGACAGTAAAGTACACTAATAAAACTCGTGAAAGAAGAAGTAACAGTACCCTCAAAAAAAGTATTAACAGACTAGTACTGTGTAAATTTGGAAATTGCAGAGGGTAATATTGCATTTGAGATTGTAATACCGACAAGAGTAAAACCGGTACATGTTACTAGTAGGTGTAGAGAGAGTGCAGTGGAAAAGCAAATCTTGCAGGCACCAAATTCTGGACCTTTGATTTGATATATACATGAGCATCTTGAGAAAGTCCCTGCCGCTCATGATTTAAAATCCGTATCTTGAAGAACTCGCTGCTCACTCATGAGCATGTATGTATGTATGTATCTTGAAAGAAAAAATAAGATTTGTTTGATTTAGAAAACTTGCTGCTAGAATAGAATGAGCATGTATCTTGCCACTTTGTACATACAGTAATAACTAGGCTAAAAAATGTTCGATTTGATGTCTTTGCTGAACCTTGGTGCCACAAACAAATTTTGAAGTTGAGAAAGATTGATACTTATTTCCCATTGCATTTGACCCAGCCAGGACTGAGAGGAGGAAGAATAGAAGGGGTGGGGGACTCACCTATGTTTCTTTGTGGCAGGCTGAAGCACCACCAGTCGAGCCGGCGGCGTGGCCCTCCTCTCCGGCGTCGTCCTCGTCCTGGTCGCTCAAGGCGCTCTACCTGCAGAGCGAGGCGACCACGAGGGTCAGCTAGATGGAGACGGAAATGGAAAATGCAGGTTGACATTTCATCTAGTAGTGAGCAAGCGGAAGAATAAAGACATTGGGAAAACTAGGTGCCTTTGTATTTTGGGTAACATGGCCACATGTTCTCGGTTTAGCCACAATTCAAGCATTGTATTCTTGGGTTAATCTGGGTCACATGGTTTGCAATTCAACCAATTTTGGGTCAATGTGGGTAACATGGTTTGCAACTGAACCAATTTTGGGTTTGTTTGACTTCTTTGCCACTTTGGGTCACATGTTCTTGATGCTCTATGTGTATTCCTTATCTGAATATTTCAGGGAAAGACAACACACGAGACTGAATAACTCTTTACATTCAGCCTCGGCAGCAATACCTACATGCAGTTCCTTACAAAACACTTCCATGCAGCCGGTGATCGTGTAGTATCAACTCCGTGACCAACTTTGTGGCGCAAGCCTTGAGATCATAATGAGAAAATCAATATCTATGGTGTGTACATTATTGTAAATTTACAAGTGTGCCCAGCTATCTGGTTGTTCCAAGTCTAAACATACAACATCATTTGTTCCTCATCTATTTACCACATGAGTGAGCTTTGAAAATCAGGCTGTATTTTCACTTGATCCTGCAATGAAATAATCATATACACGGCATCAATAGATCTTTGCGGCGGTGAATCACATTTGTAGCTCCCTTAATTAAATCTAACTAGCTACTACATGCATATATGTTCTATGCAACTGAGTTCATCGACAGCTCATGCTTTAACCAGAGCTCATTATTGCTTGTTCATCCATTCGCAAGGAGGGCCTCTGCTAATGCTGGTTTCGACTCCTTACTGAAGTAGTAAAGGCGCTACATACACATAGCTAACGGAAAACCGATTTAGCAATGGTGAACAAAGACCGATTTTGCAAAATAGCAGCATAACAAACATAGCGACATGTAAAATTGCAAAGGCATACATCATGACCGAACTAGTCCAAGTGCTAGTGCTACGCACACAATGCTCTGATTCAGGAACTGCAAAAAGTAGTTCTTGTGGCGCGAGGGAACTATGAATTTTGCAGCAATATATATGTCCTATAAGAGAGATCTTGCCTATGAATTGTAGTACTAGGCTTGAGATCCTGCTCACTTGGTCCTCTCGCCGGAGTAGTCCCTGGGCACGCCATCGATGAAGAAGAGGAGGGTGGGGTAGACCTGCACGCCGTGGGCCTGCGCCAGGTCGTGCTCCTCGGTGGCGTCGGGCGGCGTCAGCGTCGGCGTCGGCGGCGTCGAAGGCGGTGTCGGCGTCGAGGCCGGCGTCGGCGGCGGCGGCGGCAGCAGCGTCGGGAGAGGAGAGGGAAGGGATCGAGGCGAGGGCGAGGAGAGAGAGGGATAGGTTTGGGCGGGGAGGAAATATGGATGGGGCGGCACAATACTAATGGCGCACCACCCCTCGGTGCACCATAAGTACATCCATACTAATGGCGCACCTCGCCCTGGTGCGCCATTAGTATTTTTTTTTGATTTCTGCTCGAGCCAACAGGTTATCTTCCACCTGACCTGATCCACATCAAGCTCCCTCTACTAGCTCGACTGGTCAGCAGCCAGTTCTCACACCAGGAGGTCTTGGGTTCGATTCCTGGGCTCCACAATTTTTTTATGCATTTAAAATGTTGTTTGATACTTATTTGAGTTTAAATATGTTCAAACTTGTTTAAGTCATAACAGTAATATTTTTTTAAAAGACAGTAATTTTTTTTTAAAAATACCATCAAACAGTAATGCCGGTGTAGCGGGGGAGGTGCAAAGTGCGGGGGTGAAGGCGGTTGAGTAGGGGAGGGGTGCGGGGGCGGCGGTTGAGTAGGGGAATCGAGGGTGTGGGGTGTGGCGGCAATGCCGTGGACCGGGGTGCTTTCGGCGGCAAGGGGACGGATCTGGCGAGGTGGGATAGCGATCGAGATGGAGGGATCGAGATCGAGTGTCCATGAAATTTTAAAATATTCATGATAGTTCAAAAAGTGCCCATGAAATACAATCGAGAAATGAAGGCTACGATTTAAATAAAATCGATCTTAGCTAGCTATCTGTTCACAATCTTCTTGCCCTTCTTTTTCGCAAATGGAGTTCTTTTGTGGAACGGACGTCCTTTAGGTAGGGTGGTCCTGCTTCTTCTTTTGGTGTATGCTACTACTTCATCATCGTCGTCATGTTCGATCCTCGGGTCGCCGTACTTGTCGAAGTCTTGCTCATTGGCTACTCCGTCTATTCCGATGATCTTCCTTTTGCCTCTCCTCATGACAACACGACTGGGCTTTGACGGGTCGGTAATGAAGAAGCATTGGTCAACTTGGGAAGCCAGTACCCATGGCTCATTTTTCGCGGTGACGTCTGCGCCCATGGTCTTGGATTTGGCTTCGGGTATAACCATGGTGGTGAAATACCGGTCTTCTTTTAGGACGCTCTTCGCCCATCTGACACGGAACATCGGGACCTTCTCTCCAGCGTAGCTCAGCTCCCAGATCTCCTCGATCCTTCCGTAGTATCTGTCCTTGTCATTATCGGTGTAGGATTCCATCGTTACCCCGGAGTTCTGATAACCATCTCTCTTAATGTCCTTGGCCTCGGTGTAGAATGTATAGCCGTTGATATCGTACGCCTCATAGGTCATCAGGTTGTGCTCGGCGCCCTGTGACAAGGCGAATATGAGTTGTTCTTCCGCGGAAGAATCCTCATGTAAAGGGTACGACGAAGCTTCTCGCTTGAACCAACGCGTGAAACATGAGTTGTGCTCTTTGATTATATCTCCGTCCGTCCTTTGTTGGCCTCGGTCATTGTCGTCTTCTTAATAAAGGTTTTGTGCTCTACCACCCAAGGATCGACCACGTCTATGTGTTGTAGCGCGACTAGGTTTGCTCTTTCAAAGTCGGCGAGTCGACCCTCTAAGTAGACATGCATTTCGCGGCGACCCTCACGGTGACCCCATCCAGCGAGCCTGCCGAGGTGCCTGTTGTCGGGCAGACCAACGGGGTTCTCAATTGTAACGCCTCGGATTCGTTGCGCCAGGTGTCTGCCAGTTATTCGCCGTCGTTGCCATGTCATGTGCTTGCGTGTTGCACTTTGCCATGTCATCATCTGCATTTCATATCATGTCATCATGTGCATTTCATTTGGCATACGTGTTCGTCTCATGCATCCGAGCATTTTCCCCGTTGTCCATTTTGCAATCCGGCACTCCTATGTCTCCCGGCGTCCCCTTTTGTCTCTTTTTGTGTGCGGGTGTTAAACGGTCTTGGAATGGACCGAGGTTTGTCAAGCGGCCTTGGTATAGCACCGGTAGACCGCCTGTCAAGTTTCGTGCCATTTGGAGGTCGTTTGGTACTCCAACGGTTAACCGGGTAACCACAAAGCCTCCTTCTCTTTGCAGCCCAACACCCCTTGCAAAGTGGCCCAAAACCCATCTAACTCCCCTCCATGCTCTGGGTCGTTCGATCACGATCGCGTGGCCGAAAACCGCACCTCATTTGGACTCTCCTAGCTCCCTCTACCTATAAATAGGTGTCTCCCCCCGAATTTTCGCGCAGATGAAACCCTAGCAAATCTCCCTCCGTGCCGCCGGACATGTCCGCCCGCACCCCGCGCCAATCCGAAGATGCCACGTGGCCTCCCGCCTTGCCGTCCGTCAGCCCGGCCCTTGAGGCCGAAGTCGAACCCAGCAGCCCGCCCGCCCGCCGCCCGCCGCCCATGGCGCCGAACCCGTCTTGCCGCCGCCCGCCCAGGTGCCCCAGCGCCCGCCGCCTCTCGCCCTCCGGACGCCGCCGCCCGGCTTCGCTCCCGCCGCCCGCCCGCCTCCTCCGCCGCGACGGCAGCCGCGCCCTTCCCCGCGTCCCTCCGGCCTCCTCCTCCTCCTCCCGAGCTCCGGCGAGCGTTCTCCGGCCGCCTCGGAATCCGCGCCGCCCCGATCTGGATCTGGATCCCGCCCACGGTTGACTTTCTTTCCCCCTCGTTTTTCTCTAAGTCCCGAGATTTTTGACATTATATGCTCATGTTCGTCATGCCATAACTCTCTGCATATTGCTCTGTTTTGCGCGTGTAATATGTCAAATTGTTCGTCTCGTTGAGTACATCATTTCATCTCATTGCATCATTTACATTTGAGCTCATCTGGATGCCCGAAATGCTGTTAGAAGAGGGCTACGTGATGTTAGTTTCAGATTCTTATCAGAACATGCACTTTTGTCATTTTTGCCATGATTGATGTGTGCACCCTATGAACTTGAGTCCTACATGTGTTTTGTAATATGCCATGCCATCTTTACAGGGGTGTATGCCATGTATTTTTGTGATCTCTGTGGTGACTAGCACAAGCATGCAAACTAGGCTTCATGATGTTGCTGATTTCAGCCCCTGTTCTGCTGATATTTTTATGCCATGTAAACTTGATGCTACAGAGAGATCCATGCTTATTTTAAGATACTTCAGTAAGGATGTTTTGAACATATGATTATTCTCTATCCATCCATGCCCTTGTTTGCAATTATGGAGTGCCATAGATTGAGCCAATCGAGCTCTACTTTTGCTATAAAATGTTTCCTGGCAGGTTGTTTACATGTTATTCAATTTTGCCAAGGTTGTTGTAGTTGATCCGTGTATGCTATGAACTTGATCTTGCCATGCTTAGCTTCATAAACATGTCTTCTTATTGTGAGTTGCCTTGCCATGCCATGTATTGCTCTGTGGTGAGTGGTTCAAGCTCACCAACATGCCTACTTATTGTTGTTCCTGCCATGTATGAATCTGTAATATAACTTGCCATGTTTACCTGGGTGCCATCATATTTTCTGATCCTTTTTGGCTCTTGGTCAGTAAAGGACTTTTGTTCTATGCATTTAGTAGATTCATGACATGTCTTTTTTTGCCATGATAAGTTCCTGTAGCATGTTGTTGATAGCTCTAAACATTGCAACCTGATGTTATTTCTGCAAAGTATGAAATTGTTATTATTTGCAATCTTTCCATGTCCTTTTGAGCATGTTCTAGTGATTTCTGGAGTTAGCTCAGTGTTCATGTTTTGTTGTGCTTTACCTGCACTTCATGCCCATGCCTTTTGTTTTCATATTGAGGTACTGTAGCATATTGTTTTGATGCTTGCAATATGCCTAGTTGCTGTTTTGGATAGCTTGTCCTTTAAACTTGTATAGGGTGTATGTGTTGAACCGTTGCTCCGTTTTGAGTGTGCTCTATATGAAACTTGCTTGATTTTGCATGTAGTTTCATATTATCATGTTTCATCCTTGTTTTGAGGTGTTTGCTTGATGTTTGAATGCATTTTGCATCGATGCCATGTTCAACTTGTTTTGTTCATATCTTCTAGGCCGTAGCTCCGAATTGAATGAACTTTATATGTAACTTGACTAGATTTTCGTGTAGATCATCGTGATGCATCTTAACTTGCTGTTTAACAACTTGAACATAAGGCTTATTCAGATCTGGACCAATTTCGAAATTTGCATATGAGGACTTACCGGAATTGTTCTATGTTGTTCCCGGCTTTGATGTGTTGCTCTTGTTTGCATCATCTCTTGCCATGAGTAGCTTCATGTAGCCTTTGTCATACATCATGCTTGTTGTGCATCATGTCTTGTTCATGTGTGGTGTGTTTACTATGTTGTGTGCTTCTTCTTGTTAGTTCCTGTTTCGTTGCGATCGTGAGGATTCGTTCGTCTACGCTTGGTTCGTCTTCGTGGCTTCATCTTCTTCATGGACTCGTTCTTCTTCCTAGCGGGATTTCAGGCAAGATGACCGCTACCCTGGATCTCACTACTATCATTGCTATGCTAGTTGTTTCGTTCTATCGCTATGATGCGCTACCTATCACTTGTTCCTCAAGCCTCCCAAATTGCCATGTCAGCCTCTAACCTTTTGCACCCTTCCTAGCAAACCGTTGTTTGGCTATGTTACCGCTTTGCTCAGCCCCTCTTATAAGCGTTGTTAGTTGCAGGTGAAGATGAAGTTTGTTCCTTGTTGGAACATGGAGATGTTGTTCCTTGTTGGAACATGTTTACTTGTTGGGATATCACAATATATCTTATTTAATTAATGCATCTATATACTTGGTAAAGGGTGGAAGGCTCGGCCTTATGCCTGGTGTTTTGTTCCACTCTTGCCACCCTAGTTTCCGTCATATCGGTATTATGTTCCCGGATTTTTGCGTCCCTAACGCGGTCGGGTGATTTATGGGACCCCCTTGACAGTTCGCTTTGAATAAGACTTTTCCAGAAATGCCCAACCTTGGTTTTACATTTGACTCACCTATCCCTTTATCACTTGGGAGTCACGCTCTCAAGGGTCATCTTTATTTTACCCCCCCGGACCAGTGCTTCTCCAAGTGCTGGCCCAAACCGAGCGATGTCCGGCGCCCCCTGGGCAACCAGGGTCTATGCCAACCCTTCGTCTTGCTCATCCGGTGTGCCCCGAGAACGAGATATGTGCAGCTCCTATCGGGATTTGTCAGCACATTCGGGCGGCTTTGCTGGTCTTGTTTTATTGCTGTCGAAATGTCTTGTAGCCGGGATTCCGAGACTGATCGGGTCTTCCGGGAGAAGGAATATCCTTCGTTGATCGCGAGAGCTTATCATGGGCTAAGTTGGGACACCCTGCAGGGTATAAACTTTCGAGAGCCGTGCCGCGGTTATGTGGCGAGATGGAATTTGTTAATATCCGGTTGTAGTAAACTTGAAGCAAACTCTTCTAAAATACACCAACCGTGTGCGTAACCGTGAGTGTCTCTTTTGGGGTTGATCGAGAGGAGAACACGGTTTCTGGGTTATGTTTGACGTAGGCAGGAGTTCAGGATCACTTCTTGATCATTACTAGTTGACGACCGTTCCTTTGTTTCTCTTCTCGCTCTCATTTGCGTATGTTAGCTACCATATATGCTTAGCCGCTGCTGCAATCTCACCACTTTACCCCTTCCTTACCCTTTAAGCTTTGCTAGTCTTGATACCCATGGTAATGGGATTGCTGAGTCCTCGTGGCTCACAGATTACTACATCACCAGTTGCAGGTACAGGTTGTGCGATGATCATGATGCGAGAGCGATGTTTGCTTGTGTTGGAGTTCTTCTTCTGCTTCTTCTTCGATCAGGGGATATGTTCCAGGTCGGCAGCCTGGGCTAGCAGGGTGGATGTCGTTTGAGCTTCTGTTTATGTTTCATCCGTAGTCGGATGTTGATCTTGTATATGATGCTGATGTATCCTTGTGGCATTTGTGCCTTATGTATGTATCCCCATCTATTATGTAATGTTGATGTAATGATATCCACCTTGCAAAAGCGTTTCAATATGCGGGTCTATCCTTGGTGGGACCTTCGAGTTCCTTTTGGATAGGGTCGCATATTGGGCGTGACATCAATGCCTAGATAATTCGTGCAGTAGGAGATGCACTCTTCGGTTAGAAAGCCCCTGGCTATACTTCCCTCTGGACGTGACATGTTGCGAACGTATCCTTTGATGACACCATTCATCCTTTCGAACGGCATCATGCTTTGTGCAAGAACGTCGGCCCAAGTTGGATGATATCCTCCACTATATGGACCAGCGGATGCACCATAACGTCAAGAATGCGGGCGGAAGTACATCTCAATCTCGCATAGTATCACCACGATCTCTTCCTGTAGCCTTATGAGTTGCCTCATGCCAATCGACTTCCGAGATGACGTCGAAAAAGTTGCATAGGCCAAATAGCGTTTCACGGACGTGCGGCGTCCATGATCCCAATGGATTGCAATCGAAGTATCTGCGTCATCAAGACGCGTGGCGGTCGTGAGACTTCATCCCACTGAACTTCGCCCACTGGTCTAGGTATCTGCTTATCTTCCCAGCGTAACCGTAAGGAAGTTTTACTCCTAGGAGGCAGGTGAAAACTGCTCGATCTCCTCGACTTAGAGTGAAGCACGCGGGAGGGTAGTCATTTCCGGTCTTCTTGGCCTTTTTGCCTTTGCAGCGACTTTCATCGTGTCTGCTTAGCCTCATCATCATCATCATCATCATCATCATCATCATCATTAGCGTGAAGCTCCTGCCCGATGCCCATTGATTTCAAGTCTGCCCCTTGCTTTCGGCCCATCTTTGGTCCTCTCCGGCATGTTGAGCAGGGTACCAAGCGGACTCGCACACGTTCTTCGTGATATGCATGACATCAAGGCTGTGAGGCACACGGTGGATCTTCCAAGACGGCAAGTCCCGGAAAACAGACCTCGTTTTCCATACCTTCATGCGGCTCTGGCGCCTTCGCTTCTTTCGGCTCTGGCGCCTTTTGCTTCTTTCCTGGCAGTGGGCAGTCTTTCCAATTTTTCAACAACTTGTCTATTTCCTCGCCGCTCCTCGTACACAGGCGTTTTCGGGGTTCGGTTTCACCATCGAACAGATCCTTGCGTTTCCTCCATGGGTCATCGTCACGAAGCCACCTTCGATGTCCCACGAACACGGTTTTCAAGACCGGGATCTCTATCTAGCCGCGATACGTTGTGTCATCCACGCACCTTACGCATCCGGAAAATCCGTGGACTACACCTGCGAGATATCCGTAACCGAGATAGTCGTGCACCGTCGTGAGCAGTGCGGCTCTCATAGGGAAATATTCTTTCTTTGCGGCGTCCCACGTATTGGCTGGCGTTTTCCACAGCGTGTCTAGCTCCTCTTTCAGCAGCCCCAGATACAGATTGATGTCGTTCCACGGTTGTTTCGCCCTTCAATTAGCATACTCATGTGAATGTACTTCCTCTTCATGCACAAACTGTGGGGAAGGTTGTACATCCACACAAACACAGGCCAGGTGCTATGTGTGCTTCTCCTGGCTGCCAAGCGGATTGACTCCATCGGTGCTCGCGCCCGGCCACGATGTTCCTTGGATCGTTCCCAAATTCTGGGTCTTGAAGTTCAACGCTTGCCACCGCTCGCATCCTTAGGGTGACTCAGCATCTTGTCTTTTTATCTATCTCCGGATCATTTGCGTCATCTTCTCGCTTCTTCTAATCCCTATCCGGCGTGCCAGCAAGAGCTTTGCTACCTTAGGGTCCGCGAAATACCGCTGCAGACGAGGAGTGATCGGAAAGTACCACACCACTTTTCGAGGAGCTTTCTTCCTCTTCTTGTATCGAGTGACGCCGCACACCGGACATATGGTAGACTCCGCGTGCTTGTCCCGATAAATGATGCAATTGTTCATGCACACATGGTATTTCACGTGCGGTAAATCCAGAGGACACACGATTTTCTTCGCCTCCTCGAAACTGGTACTTGTTCCCCTTGGGAAGACGTTCGTGCCAGAATGACATGTTCTCGTCGAAGCATGCGTCGGTCATTTTGTGTTTTACTTTCAGGCGGGTATCCTCGGGCCTGCATCCTTCATACAATGGAGTAACCGCGTCTAACTCAAGTTGATCCATCTTGGCTTTCTCTCGGGCGGCAGCTCTTGCGTTATCCGTCTGCTTGAGAAGCAGCTCTTGAATATGAGGGTCCTGCACCCAGCCCATCGATGGTCCAGCGTGCTCGCTCCGCCCGGCATCATCATCTTCATGATCATGCCCGTCGTCTGCTCCGGCATCTTCCTCATCATCATGTCCTGCATCTTCTACATGATGACTGTGTACAACATCACCGTCGTGATCATCTCACAGGAATTCTTCGTCTTCTCGCCCACCCGAGCCGCGGTGGTTGTCTTGCTGCCCTTCCTCATTTCTTGCCCGGCCCCTATGGACGACTTCGTAGTCATCTTCATCACCTTGCCACCGATAGCCATCCATGAAACCACGCAAGAGCAGGTGGTCCCGCACCTGCCGGAATCCGGGTCCGCAATAAGGCTCTTCACTTGCATCTTCGACACGGACATCTTATCTCCGTCTCGTTCTTTTGAAGCATCTCGGCCTTCGCGGACCTCAAAAACCTATTCACGATGCCTTCGGTCATCGTGGCGGACCATGGTCGTCAAGGGTAGAGCAAAACGATATTTTAGAACCAAGAAAAATTTGGCATGACCTTCCCTAAAATAGGACCAAAAGAATGCTTAATGCCAAAATTCTACTAAGCGGAAATGAATCAACATTTCGGCAAAATATTGGCAACTACCGCATTTCAAATACCGGTACACCTCCAAACACAAACACATATGCAACACCACAAACATATGCAACACCACGAACATACATAGATCTAGCTAGGCCATAAAAAGTGCATGTGCACATTGTTGTAGGGAGAACAACATAAATATAGCTTCCCCTTACTTACCTATCAAAACAAGGTAATTTAACTACTTAATTTGAATGAATCTATGGTGGAAATGATGTGAAAAAGAGGAGGCACCGAGACAAGGAGGAGGTGGAGAGAATGAAGTGGGGAGAAAGTGAGTGTGGGTAGGAGAGGCTGTCCAAAATATCTTGTTGCTGCCCACTTACTAATGGCGCACCAACTCTAAATGCGCCATTAGTAATCCAGGTTACTAATGGCGCACCTTCCGTGGTGCGCCATTAGTAGTTTACAAAAAAATAAAAACATACTAATGGCGCCTTTGTTCCACAATGCGCCATTACTAGTTTAAACTAGTAATGGCGCACGGTGGAACAGTGCGCCATTAGTAGTTTTGCAAAAAAAAGGAATAAAAATATAATAAAAAACAACATTAGTGGCGCACTTTTCGATAGTGCGCCATTACTAGTTATAACTAGTAATGGCCGATCGAGTCTGGATGCGCCATTAGTATGTTTGGACAGGCGCACTAGTTCAAAATTTTTTTTTTTTTGATACTAATGGCGCACCTTGGGCCTGGTGCGCCATTAGTAGTTTCAACTCTAATGGCGTATCAGAAGGTGGTGCGCCATTAGTATATACTAATGGCGCACCGCTTGTCTGGTGCGCCATTAGTGTCAATCCCATCTATAGCCCTTTTTCTAGTAGTGACGCCACGCAACCGCCTCCGAAAAACATTCATACACAATGGCCGCCTAAGCACACATGCGCGCGGCCGAAATCGCTCCCGTCCACTATTTGGGACACCCGGGATTACCATCCTACCCCCGACCCGCAGTAGGTCCGAAATTTAAGAGGGGGGCAAAGTTTGTACTTTCCCCAAATTTCAAGCAAGCGCGTCCCATCTTCTGTTCAAAAAAGCCAAAAACAAGCGCGTCCTAGACCGAACATGGTTCCCCCCCACCCATCCGATTCCCCATTCGTACTCGGTGGGCGCCAAAACTACCTCTCCACCAGCTGCGAAACCCCGGCGTCCTCCGTCCGCCACCCCATCCCACCCATCAACCGCCGTCCTCCTCCATCACGCCGGAGCCGATGCCCCGACGTCGGCGTCCACCGCAACCTCAACTGCAACGCCCTCCACGGCTAGTAGTTGAAGCCGAGGCCGAGCAGTCCGTACCCGAGCCAGTTCAACCATGCCGTCCTGCACCTCACCGTTGCCGCTCCAACTTCGCCACCGTCCACCGCACCGGAGCTGTTCCTGCTACGCCATCCTTCGCCGCCTCGGATCTGCTTCCCATCCACCGGTATACGGCCACGGCAACACAATCAACAATTTGGCCATGGGTTTGTCCAAGGAAAACAACTCTTCAAAACATCGGTTCCCCTGGGAAAAACAAGAAGATCACTGCGACATATAGACACCACACTGGCAACCGATACGGGTACTCCTATTCCCTTATTCGTGCAAATCTTACGTGTCTGCTTGCACGGTATTCATCCCATAGAAGACACTAGTTGACCGCTTCTTCTTCATACTAGATGTTCCTAGTAACTCGCGATGCACAAGGTTTCTCCTCATATACTATTTCACCTTAGCTAGAGGTCCGTCGCCCCCCTGAATTTCAATTTCATGCCAGTTGATTCCCAATTAACGGAATCATTCCCCAGCGTAACAGGCGCTAGTACACCTATTACACCGGGGAAGCAGCGCCTTGGTGTTTATCTTAGGGGCGTGTGCGGCCTAGATCTACTGGCGCCCGATCTGGAGACTGGAGGTCGGCCGGGATTAAAGGGATGGCCTGGGGGCGCTGCCAAGCATGACGGTGGTGTGAGGTCGAGGGGAGGGCGGGGCGGCGGAGGCGAGTGCAGGCGGTGGTCGCTGGCGGTTCGAGAAAGATCGTCAACAGTGACTGGCGGGAGGTAGACGAAGGCCATCTGCCCGTTCCTTATAGATCGGACGGTTCATTAAAAAATCGACTGACCTATTTATTTTCAGTCGACTGTTATCTTAGATATGACCACATGTGGTGGTGTGCTGTAGGAGTACCTGCATTTCCTGTGCTCATATATTACAAAATCATACGGAGTAGAATCTTATTTTGTTTGCCATGCAATGTTGTAGAGCTATCATATGTCTCCTGTCATTTATTTTTCAGCCACCTGCTATCTGCTACTTTTACAGTGCACTAGTTCTGCACACACTTCACCCATACTCTCACTATTGTGTTTTTATGCAAGGGTATTTCAGAGTCTGCCGAAAGAGAAGCAGCAAAGAAAAGAGAGAAGTCGCGCCAGCTTTCTTCGCGGGTATGCACGACACATTACATCGCTATAAAGGGTGCAGTGTCAGCAGATGGAGACGGTAAACGTAGCTCTGGAGTTGATGACCTCACTCGCAATGAACCACCATCCCAGGTGCTTGCTTTAAATTCGCGGTGTCATATGTGGTTGCATGTTGCATATGGTGTCTAGCTTGTATTCGAAAGGCCGAAATCGGTCTGATAAGGAAAGATATTTTTTTACATGAACCACCATCCCGTGAGACAAATAGCTAGTCAGGGCACTGGCCAAGCCAGTGGCAAGCCCAACATAGATAGGCACCACCTGGAAGCCAACTAAAAAGATGCGATGGTGGCGAAGCAGCCCGCTTCCCACCAGGCTCTCAGGTCCTAGATGATCATGCTCACCACTCCAGCCGGATGTTTAGCTTGGTTAAATTGCATCTGCTTAGCTTACACATTATACCTTTGAATATAACATGCCTTTCTGTTTTTGGTACATACTAGTACATCTGTGTATTAACCATGTTCTTACATCAAACTAATGTTCTTGTGTATCCCTCATCAATCACTTATGACGAGGCAGGCAGGCAACGGGACTACTCCTCATTTAAAAAATGCAGCGTCAGCCTCCTGACATGATTCTCAAGAAACAGAAATGCTAGATGAAGATAGTGAACGTAGCTCTGTAGTTGATTACAACATTTCCCCTACACTAGCATCACAGGTGCTTGCTCTAACTTGGCAGCGTGATATGTGGTTGCATGTTGCATATGGTGTCTAGATTGTAATTCTTCCAATCTGGTTAAACTGCATGTGCTAGTCTGCTTAGCTTATACATTATACCTGTTAATGTGACATGCCTTCCTGTATTTAGTACATAGTACATCTGTCTATTAAACATGTCCTTACATAAAACTATTGTTTTTTTGTATCCCGCATCAATCAATATGACGAGACACCTTTAGTATATGCAATGCGATATTAGTTGCATCTTTCATATGATTTATAGCAGGCGCTGCTTCTAATTTGTTGATAGTCCATTTATGTTGGGACGCTTTTAACTTGGCGAGTCATATTGGTTGCATCTTTCATGTGGTGTCTAGCTTGCATTGCTTCTTATTTGCTAGAATGATTTACCTTAGTTTACACAAACAGTTGTGAACATGCCATGCCGTCACTGTTTTTTCGTACATATTCCATCCTGGTATCATGTGTTTGCCTTACATCAAAGTAGTGATTGTCAGTATCATGCATGGATGAGTTCTGAAGAGAGAATTTTATTGCTTTTTCTTGTCGGTTTTACTTGACAATTAAAAATCAATAAAGCGGAAGGAAGTTAGCAAGGCAGCAGATAAAGGTGCTCCTTCCGAACTGAGGGCCTCTACAGTTTCTACTCCTCCACACCCCCAAGATGATTTCCAAGACAACACATGCATAGACACTCAACAAAGCTATGTTTATGATGAGCACGTCTCCCCTAGTGCAGCATCACTGGTGCTCCCTCTAAGTTGGCACTGTTATATGTGGTTGCATGTTATGTGTGATGTCTAGCTTGTATTGCTTCTAATTTTGTTGAGTTCCATCTGCTTACTTTACACATTATACTTGAATAAGACACATGTTCCTATTTCTAGAACATACAATATCTGTCTATCACAACATGTTCTTACATCAAATTACTACTGTTGTGTAACCTGCAACAATCACTTATCATAAGACACGTTTGACTTCGGAGTGTGATATAGGTTACATCTCACATTCTTTTCTAGCTTGTACTACTAATTTGTTGAAATGGCACTTATGACGAGACAATTTTAACTTGGTAGAGTGATATTCGTTGCATCTTTCATATGGTGTCTAGCTTTCATTGCTTCTAATTTGTTGAAATGCCTTCTCCTTAGTTTACACATCATAAGATGTGAATATGCAATGTTATGAATATGCAATGGCACTAATGACGAGAGACCTCTAACATGGTAGTGTGATGTTGTTTGCATCTTGCATATGATTTATTTCTTGTACTGCTTCACATTTGTTTAAACGCCATTTATGATGAGACATTGTTAACTTGGCAGAGCGATATTTGTAGCATCTTTCATATGGTGTCTACCTTCCATTCCATTGCTTCTAATTTGGTGAAATGTCTTCTTCTTAGTTTACACATCATAGTTCTGGTTATCTCTTCCGTCCCGTTTTTCATACATATTACATCCTCCTATCATGTGGTTGTCTAACATCAAAGTTCAGTTCATCTGCATCACACATCAATTGGTTCTGAAGAACTAAATTGTTATTCGTTTTTCTTGTCGACTTGACTTAACATGGCATAGAGAAAGAGGAAGAAACACATAATGGTAGGGAATGAGAAGCGGATGGATCCTGCAGATTCTGCTGGTACTGATGGTGCAATAGAAGGTCAAAGTCCAGCGGAAAATTCTACAAACACGCCATCCCATGCTACACGAGCTGCAAAAAAAGCCAAACAGAAACAAATAGCTGCCACCAAACAAGCAGAGACAACCCTAGTTCTTGCAACACCTACCATAGTACTACCAATGCCACGACTTACTCGTATAGGCCAACCGAGCTAGCAGCACGCTCCCAAGCTCCCTTGCCACCGACACTACTTCCCAAGCACTCTTGACACAAGACAAGTTGGCAATATCGGATGAATCTTGTGAGCTTCAACAACAAGAAGGTAGTTCTTTGGAGTCAAGTTACAGTTGCATGCTTCTTTATATGTAGTCTCACGGTTTGATGTACAATAACACTTCCTATGTTCGTTGTTGGACTAGCACCTAGGCGCAAGAGGAAACAAACATCGAGGATATTGCTCGATAGGTTAACTAAATCTAGAGGAGGAAGAATGGAGATCCGCTTTGAGGCAGGTTTAAAAAGGCCACGTGATGCTGAGTAGTCAGCCAAGTTAGTATCGAGGCAGCGGTTGCCGTTAGGTGTCATGTACGTATCCTCCCAACATGGATTCAAGACAGGATTGACAAAGACGAAACCCAGTTCAACACCTTCCTCGACCATTTATCTGTAAGTATGGTTATGTATGGAAACTAGTAATATCGTCTTGCTCTGTCCCATACTTTCTAGGTTGCTGATAATGATACTCCCATAATTTTCAACAGATGAGGTTCAAGTTGGATAGCGAAGATGATGCAACCAGACAAGCTTGCACCCATGTTTTCAAGTCTTCTCTGCGACAATATCGATATAACTTGAGGAAAACTCACTTTGAAGGCAAGGCTAACAGTGAACTTTCCCAAACATCTCCAGTGGAAAATATATCGGATGAAGACTGGAGGGGCCTTGTTAAACAGTGGTCTGATCCGAAGTATCAGGTACATTATATATATGTGATCAGATCACATTTTGAAGTCCTATTTACGCATGTGCCACACAAATCTATCTTCTTGTAGGTGAACTGTTCAAAGAACAAGGCCAACCGTACGAAAGTGAAATTCCAACAGCATTTACGTGATCTCATAGCTATATTGCACAATGCGAGGCTCTTGTAATTAGCTGTTGTTTCACTCTTTTCGCTGTACCATATTATCAGATCTATATTGACTTATTCGAAATGCAGAGGAAATCCCGCAAGGACCAAAAAGTACCTGAACCAAATGTTGTGGAAATTTTCAAGGACTGTCACACCAGCAAGAAGAAGGGCATGACTACAGCAGTCAAAGCTGCTGTTGTAAGTCCTTAATCCTCATGCCTTTTAACTACTACTTACTCTGACTTGTGCCTTGAACTGCATGGTTTGCAACCAATGTCTATTACTCTTTTCAATTTTATACACAATTGTCTTAGTGTATCATTGCACCTTACAAGGTTTAAAACAGAGGAGTGATGTTCCTTTGATCTTGACCCGTAATCTAGTTTCGTGCTGGACTTGCCCACACAATGTTACAATTGCCCGTTTGTCTGTTCTCAGTTGTTTTGTGATATGAATGATGTCATACTATGCTTACCGTATTATAAACTTCGTCTCTTTATCCTTAGCCCTCAATACAATGTGAAGAAATAGACAATAAATTAGCGATGGTACATGCTCATATGTTTGGAACCAGGTTTTATTATGTACTTTTCAATAAAATACAACTAATATTTTACATGGGTTCACCAGAATAAGTTCTGTATATAGACCAAAGCTATTTTGTTTGGTTTTTCTGCCTCCTTAATATCTTTTTTTCTGGTACTACTAATGTAAAACCTCAACTTTTCAGCGAGCTATGGAAAAAATGGTGGAACCGCCACCTTACGAAGGTGGCGAGGCAACTATAACCGCAATGTCGACTCTTGTTGTAGTGGGTCAAGACTGTCCACTAACAAAGGCTAAAAGCATGTTCCTGCATAATACTGTGTTGGTTGTTAAGGCAATATCGTCCAAACTGCCTCATGATCAAGATAATCAAGCTCAAAGCAATGTTGTATCTGCGCTCCAGACACAACTCCATTCCCTAACAGAGACCCTTTGTGAAACAAGGAGAGACATTGTTCGATGTCGTCAAGATATGCATGGTTTTGAAACCAGACTACCAGACATTTGCTATGTTGTTCAGAGCCTAGGGAAATGAAGGCAAGGGTTATGGTGCTCCATCGGACAATACATCATGAAAACGTAAATTACCAGTCAAATGAACTGAGCTTCTGACCTTCTGGTGGTGCATTTATCTGCTAGACTGTTAAGTTTTATGCCAATCTTCCTTTTGTTATATAGTTGTAATTTGTTTTGGTGCGATACAAAATTTATTCTAGCAGCCACCGGCTAAAGAAAACAGCAAGCCATTTTTGTATAGTGTAGGGTGTTCCCTATATTTGCACTGGTGGCGATCTTTGATGCCGAGTGGATGTAATCTGTGCAATCGCCTTAATAGCCTAGCATTAGTTTCGGCCTTATTTATTTCCTAGTCTTCTTTTTCCCTTGTTTGCCAGCGGCCGCAACTACCATGGGCCATATACGGGCCGTAGGATCCATGGGTCTCCTACGGGCCGTCGATAAATGGGCCTCCAATAGGGCCGTAGAATCGGTCGGCCTTGGGCCGTCGGATAAATGGGTCTAGATTGGCCGTAAACGGGCGTAATTGGTATCGGCCCACACGGTAACGGGCCGTTAACAGGCCGTGGCTTAATTCTGTCACAGGCATAACGGGTCGTTAATGGGCCACAATATAGGACGGGCTGGAAACGGCACAACGGGTTAACAGGCCAGTAACGGACCGACTCTTGCCATGGGACGAATTTGGCCCATTAGGGGAATAGGCCAGTAACGGGCCGGAAGTAATCGAGGGCCGAAAAGGAGCCCAAGAACGTATGGGCCATCAATAGGCTGAAAGCTAACACGGGCTGGAAACGACCCATGTAAATCACGGGCCGTTAACGGGTACAAAGAAAATTACTGTTCATTATGGGCTAGAGTCACCGTGGGCCTGTAAAGGGCCGAAAGATATGAAGGCCTCATATGGGCCGAAAGACGTCGTGGGCCATACATGGGCCGAAAGTGAAATGGGCTGGTGTTAATTCGACGCCCCACATGACGTTGTTGGGCTGATTTCCTTCAGGGCCTAACGTGCCGTAAAATGGGCTATTTGCGAAGAGACCGTTAACAGGCTTTTCATGGGCCAGTCCGTTAACTTTTGCCAAGTCAAATGGGCAGACTTTGTAAGCTAAATGGGCCAGTGGTGGGCCGTGGCACGTGTCGACATATCATAGGCGCCTATCTGACCCACTGACGAGCCGACACGTGTTTCGTCCGGCCAATAAGAATTTTATACGTGGAAATTTCCCATTGGTCGTGGCTGTTAACGGGTTATCGGATCCAAAAACCGACCCGACAGCTTAACAGTGTTCGGTTATGGTGGATGCCACGTGTCGGTCACCCTTGACGAAAGCACTTCTGTGACGCGCGATTTATCGTCATGGAAGTGGACACTTCCGTGATGATAATTTTGGTAATGTCATGGAACACTTCTACGAAACCACAGGTATGACTATCTTAATTCTGTCATAAATTTGTCATGGATGTACATGCATGACAAAAAACGCGACCTACTGTGACAAAAACATATCATCACAGAAGTGTATTTTTTTTTTGTAGTGGCCCTTCCGACTCAGACCCCAACGGGCTAGTCCTGGGTGGCCCCGTGTCTACCTCCAGACACCTCGACCACCGTCGTGGCCACGATCCACTCTGGGACCCGGTACCAAAATTAACTTAACAACGAGCTCACAAGGTTATGCTTGCCTACCGGGCCAGGGTGCAGCACGCCCATAACCTTCCCTAAATGGAGGCACCGACCAGAGGCACGACAATGAAACGCACTAAGGCCGTCCCATACCGACAAATGTGGTTGCACTGGGAAAGACTCATTTCAGCGGCACCACGACCCGGTCAACAACATGTTCAAGTTGAATTATTAATCATGTTCAACTTAATGTGAAAATAAACGGTGTCATACTGCCATACTATGCATCACTTAACATATGCATCACATAGCCATGCAAATATCTGCATCAACCACGCTCCTACGGAGCCATCATCTACACATGCTACTATTCAGTTAAAATCTCACTTTACTTATACCGTAACCATTTCTAGCATTCTCACCATTATTCATCATGCAAAATAATATTTAAACTACTCATCAAACTCTATGACCATATTTTTTTATTTATTACTTGCAACTAAGTTCTTAACTTGCCAACAATATTTTCTTCAAACATTCTGAAGTTCAAGTATTTCAACACATCAAGCATATAACATAATATATTTATTATATAACTAATTTAAATGCATCAATATTCATAAGTTCAAGTATGAAAATCATAAATATTAAAGTGGCACTGAGGGAGTTCCGGATTAGGGTGTGTCCGGATGGCCGGACTATGACCTTTGGCCTGCCTCCTGGACTATGAAGATACAAGATTGAAGACTTCGTCCCGTATCCGGATGGGACTTTCCTTGGCGTGGAAGGCTAGCTTGGCGATGCGGATATGTAGATCTCCTCCCATTGTAACCAACTCTGTGTAACCCTAGCCCTCTCCGGTGTCTATATAAACCGGAGGGTTTTAGTCCGTAGGACGAACAACAATCATACCATAGGCTAGCTTCTAGGGTTTAGCCTCTCTGATCTCGTGGTAGATCTACTCTTGTACTACCCATATCATCAATATTAATCAAGCAGGAGTAGGGTTTTACCTCCATCGAGAGGGCCCGAACCTAGATAAAAACATTGTGTCCCTTGCCTCCTGCTACCATCCGCCTAGACGCACAGTTCGGGACCCCCTACCCGAGATCCGCCGGTTTTGACACCGACATTGGTGCTTTCATTAAGAGTTCCTCTGTGTCGTCATCTTTAGGCCCGATGGCTCCTCCGATCATCAACAATGATGCGGTCCAGGGTTAGACTTTTCTCCCCGGACAGATCTTCGTATTCGGCGGCTTTGCACTGCGGGCCAATTCGCTCGGCCATCTGGAGCAGATCGAAAGCTACGCCCCTGGCCATCAGGTCAAATTTGGGAGTTTGAACTACACGGCCGACATCCGCGGGGACTTGATCTTCGATGGATTCGAGCCACAACCGAGCGTGCCGCACTGTCACGACGGGCATGATCTAGCTCTGCCGCCGAACAGTGCTCCGGAGGCCGCCCCAGTGTCCGCTCCGACCTTTAGCTCGAAGCCGACTGTGCCAATCGAGGACGGATGGTTGGACACCGCCTCGGGGGCTGCAATCTCTACGGCGATCGAGCCGAATACCAACCTTGTCCTTTGCGAAGCTCGCGGCTCCAAGGTGCCGGACTCCTTTCCGGACTCCGAACCTTCCGCACCCCTGTCGATCGAACCCGATTGGGCGCCGATCATGGAGTTCGCCGTCGCGGACATCTTTCAGCACTCACCCTTTGGCGACATTCTGAATTCACTAAAGTCTCTCTCTTTATCAGGAGAGCGCTGGCCGGACTATGGTTAGCAGGGATGGGATGCGGATGACGAAGAAATTCAAAACCCACCCACCACCCACTTCGTCGCCACTATCGATGATTTAACCGACGTGCTCGACTTCGACTTTGAAGACATCGACGGTACGGACGACGATGTAGGAGACGAACAGGAACCAGCGCCTATAGGGCACTGGACAACCACCTCATCACACGATGTATACATGGTGGACACACCTAAAAGAAACGACGACGAGGAACAAAGGGGCGCAACGAGGGATCGTTCCCTCAAAAAGCAATCAAAGTGGCGGCGTAAGCGCCGCGCCAAACCCCACCTCGACAGAGACCCAGCCACAGAGCGGGGCGAACCGGCGGACGACGACCATGCCGTCGAGCAACCGTACGAACATGGCAACTTGGATAAACAAACCGAACAACCCGTCCCCGGCGAAGATAATAGTCCGGACGACCTCACGCGGGACAAGTTGCTGGAGCAGAAGAACCTCCACAAAAGGCTCATCGCCACTGCGCGTAGCCTGAAAAAGCAGAAGCGGAAGCTCCAAACAGCGGAAGATGCACTCAGAATCAGATGGGGCAAAGTACTCAACACCGCAGACAAATACGGCGACAGTCACCACACAAAGAGCTATCCGAAGCGAAAATTACTGCCGGAATTTGATGAGGAGGCCTTAGAGCCCCCGCAGTTAAGAAATAAGGAAGCCACCAGGTCAGATAGACGACCCCATGACCAACATAGAGCGGCAAAGGGCCGCACTCAAGCCAGCACGCGATCCGCACAAGGATTCACATCAAAAAGACGGCCCAACCAGATCTATCTACGAGCCAAGAAAGCAAGCTCTGGTAAGCAATGCAACACAACAAATATCCGAACATCGCGGCACACCCAAATACAGGGGCGCCACACACCCCCTATGTTTAACTGATGAGGTGCTGGACCATGAATTACCAGCGGGATTCAAGCCCGTAAACATAGAGGCATACGACGGAACAACAGACCCTGGAGTCTGGATTGAGGATTATATCCTCCACATACACATGGCTAGAGGAGATGACCTCCATGCCATAAAATACTTACCCCTCAAGCTCAAAGGGCCAGCCCGGCATTGGCTTGAAAGCCTTCCCGAAAACACCATCAGAAGTTGGGAAGAGCTCGAGGATGCTTTTCGGGGAAATTTTCAAGGGACCTATGTCCGACCTCCGGATGCAGACGACCTAAGTCATGTAACTCAACAACCCGGAGAGTCAGCCCGAAAACTATGGAACAGATTTCTTACTAAAAAGAACCAGATAGTCGACTGTCCGGACGCCGAAGCCCTAGCAGCTTTCAAACACAGCGTTAAAGAGGCGAATGGCTCGCCAGACACCTCAGCCAAGAAAAGCCAAGGACAATGGCCGCATTGACAAGCCTCATGACCCGGTTTTGCGCAGGAGAGGATAGCTGGTTGGCAAGAAGCAGGACGAGCGACCCAAGTACATCTGAAGTTAGGGATGGAAACGGGAAACCGCGCCGTAGCAAGGACCAGCGCCGGATCAAGGGAAACAGCCCGAAGAGCACGGCAGTCGACGCCGGATTCAAAAGTTCTCGGCGGAATCAGAAAAAGCTGCCCCTCAAGGATAACAGGAACGAACTATCTAACCTTAACAAAATCTTGGACAAAATATTCCAAATCCACAGTACTCCCGGGAAGCCTGCAAACCATACCCACAGAGATTGTTGGGTCTTCAAGCAATCCGGTGAACTCAACATCGAACACAAGGGGCTCGACATACCAAGCGAGGACGAAGACGGACCCCACAAGCAGAGCACCGGAGAACAAAAGAAGTTCCCACAACAAGTCAAAACAGTAAATTCACTTTACATGACAAAAGGGAAAAACAGAGTGGCGCCTATCGAGATACGCGCCATACGGCCTGTCCTAGAGGAGTCCCGCCACTGGTTGTTAGAACCAATCATCTTCGACCATCAGGATTACTCTAGAAGTACCCGGAACGCAGGTTGGACTGCCTTGATATTAGATCCGACAATTGACGGACTCCACTTTACACAAGTCCTAATGGACGGCGGCAGTGGTCTAACCTGCTATATCAGGACACCATCCGCAAAATGGGGATAAACCCAACAAAAATTCGCCATGGCAACACTTCCTTTAAAGGGGTAACGCCAGGCCCGGATACCCATTGTACGAGTTCTCTTCGGCTGGAAGTTATGTCCGGCTCCCCCGACAACTTCCGCCGCGAAAAGCTAACCTTCCACATCGCCCCATTCGCAAGTAGCTATCAAGCACTACTGGGACGCGAAGCTTTCGCCCGCTTTAATGCAATACCGCATTATGCATCCCTTATGCTTAAAATGCCCGGTCCACGAGGCATCATCTCATTAAAGGGAAATATCGAGTGTTCCTCGAGCGCGGAAGACTGTGCGGCTGCCTCGACAGCCACACACTAAACTGGCTTCGTCAATCAAAGCACCTAGACAGGTCGTTCAGACCCCGGACTTGGCTAGACGAGTCCGGCGTAAACATACAAGGGCTTACTAGCCGCATACCCCCGCGCAAGGGGCTCCGCGCGTTTACACCAAGAGACAATAAAGCTCAATTCTACCCATTTTCTGTATTATAATTTGTTTATTTAATATAATGTAGATTTTCGCACGATCTTTTTCAACTAAGTTCCTCTCTTTTACAGATGAACACCGTGCTACACCCGTCCAGGATACGGCACAACAGAGACACAGGCGCAGACGTGCAGTAGGGACCCGTTCCAAGGATTCTTTTCAGATTAAGACCCTGCGTAAACCTTTTTTACTGTCTCTTGTTGATACACATCCCCCGGTTTCTTGTTATAACCAAGGAGGAGGCTGGCATCTTGGCATGTCGCCACGTCAGGAATTTGCGCGTACCTGGACACCAGGGGCTTCTTACCAAGGGCATTGTTCAGCCCGTTTTCATAAAGACCGAATACCTTAGGGAGTGTTCGGCGTGGCGAGTTAGGCCTTATATGCATCAGCTCCGAATCATGTCTTTGGTCAAACGTTGGGTTTGCCCGGCTCCTGTGTTTTGCTGCCTTACGTTCCGCTCTATCGGCTAAGGCGGCACCAGGAGAACTACTGCGATTGTGCCTCGATTCGGCCAGGCGAGCACCTCAGTAGAGAAAGCCGAAAACTGACTGTCATGATATAGCGTGAGACTGGTCAACCACTCGATGACCCGCCGGAATCTTTAGGATTCCTCCGCACTAATGAACGGCCGTTTCCCGGCCGGGCACACACGCGCCCCGAATTCGGGTGAGCGCGGTGCTCCTAGGGGCTATATAGTAGCCCCACTGTCAAACTCCTATGGCTAAGTGAAAGTGATTAAGCATTATAGTCCGGTTGCCTCGTTCACCGCGCTACCACCTCCTTAATAGGACCAAGACGTTGGATCAAGTGTGAAAATGCGCCTTCTGCGAACACCCCCGCATTATATGCGTGGGGGCTGAAGCCAAAGACTGCCATCTTTCATGTTATATACACATATACATTAACGGCCGCACAGGAGGTATTCTAAATTCTTGAAGGCACAAGTATAAAAAGCTTTTATATTCCATCGAAACATTGTTTTACAATAATGCATGTTATTCGAACATAACATCCTTGAAACCTTTGCGTCTCTATTAAGCGAAGCGCCTGCAGAACTTCCCGAAAATAGTGCTCGGCGGTACTCGGCTCTCGTCAATCTTGGGATGCAACAGTGGCCTTCATCTCCGCCCAATATGTCTTGACACGGGCAAGAGCCATCTACGCACCCTCTATGCACGCTGACCTCTTCATTGCATTAATATGCGGCACCGCACCGAGGAACTGCTGCACCAAGCTAAAATAACTCTTCGGCTCGGGCCTTTTCGGCCATAGATGACTCACGACATGCTTCATAGCGAGTCCGGATAACCTATTCAGCTCTGCCAGTGCGGCCAAACAATCGGATACGGAAAGTGGGCGCTCTGGATTGTGGAACTGCGGCCAAAAAAGATTTTCCACTTCGTGGTCATCTTGATCACGGAAGTGTTCGGCCGCGTCCGCGGCACTCGCCGCCAAATCCAGATAAGTGTTCGGCGCACTCCACTTCTGGTCCAACGGAGCATATTTAGGATCCCCGAACTTCATCCGTAGCATATAGGGCTTTCCAGCCGTGATATCTCTGGCCTGACGTAGCTCCTCCTTCATAGCTCTCATCGCAGAGCGAGTATCCTTGGCCTTGGCAGTGACCTTCTCTAGGTCCTTCTGTGCCACCCTATCTTATTTTTCAAGAAGCTTGCAGCGGTCGGCAGCATTCTTCAATTTTACAGCCATCTCGGCCATTTCCTTCTTGCTCTGGCAGTGAGCAGCCTGTTCGGCTTTTAGCTCTTCAACCGCCTTTAAGGCAGCCGCATTGCTTTTCCTGGCCTGCTCCTTGGCTCGGGAAAGTTCCGCCCGAAGCTTCTCCATGGCAGCGGCACCATCTGCATTAAGCACACATGTTATAAGGTACGGGCATCAAGATCCTCTTACCAGATGTCTTCGGGGACATTACATACCTTGTGCCTCGTCCAGCCGCTTGTTGACAAGCGCGATGTCGGCATCTGCCACGTCAAGTTGCCGCTTTAGCTCGGCAAATTCATCAGTCCGGCTAGCCACCGAACAATTCACCACCTACATAGGAAAGGCGACATATTATACCTGGGATTATGATCCTCCGCGCGCCGTCATTTTTGACAACACACAGAGTCTCAGGGGCTACTTTCTATACAGGGCGCATCTCATATATGCGGATCTGTCAAAAGGTACATCATTTCGCGTACCACAAAACCTGTCAGTAAACTCTTGGCGGCCTCGTACAACCAGCTCTCCGCGGATGAAATCCTTCCAATCACCTTATCCATCAACGCACGGTGTTCTTCTGAGATAGACGCTCGCCCGAGCAGATCCTTCAGCTCCTCCGACCGTGCACCAGACGGTGCCGGACTCGTCCGATGGCCCTTTTCGAGGGCCGGATTCGGAGAAACCCTCCGTGACGACACCTCGGGGTCGCTTGCCTCGCAAGACGGTACAGCTGAAGATCCCCTGAAGATGAGCTCTGCTGAGAAGGGCTGAGATCCGAACTACAAGGTAAAATTTCAGTTATCTTCCTCAGAAATAGAACATGGATGTCTCTCATTTCAAAACCCCTCTCTTTATTTATGGCTCGGTGGAGAGCTGATCCCCTTGGGGGCGCAATGCAACTGGGGCACCCCCCTGCGCCGGACCCTCTGACGAAGATTTGTTCCCCGGCTTTGAGACCATGGTCTCCGGGTCTTCAGAGGCGGTCCTCTTCTTCCCCTGGTTAGAGGAATTCTCGATTCCTCCTTTCCTGACAGCCTCCTTCGGGGAGGCGGTAGCTTCCTTGTTCCCCTCTTCGCCTTCTTCCAAAGGCACAGCCTCTAGCATCCTGATCAACACGGGATCCGGCGTAGTCTCAGGGAGGGGGGCCGGACACCTGATTAGCTTTGCTTTCTCTATCCACTCCTGTTTAAGGGACAACTCTTTTAAGGGCAATTTTATAATAAATATACGGATAACGTGTTCGGGTACAAGACTACTTACTTGAGTATCCGGGTGATTGCAGCTCAGACCTGTGTCCTCGGACGAGTCCGGACACATTGCTTGTGATCCGAAGAACAATTTGTACATCTCCATGGGCGTCGCACCCACAAAGTGCTGGAGGGCTCGCAGTCCTTCCGGATTAAACTCCCACAGGCGAAGGGGGCGACGTTTGCAGGGCAGGATGCGGCGAATCAACATAACCTCCGTCACTACGGCCAGATTGATATCTCTTTCTAGGAGATCTCGAACGCGGCCCTGCAACAAGGGCACGTCCTTGGACGGCCCCCAGTTAAGCCCTTTATTGAGCCATGACGCTAGCTATGGTGGGGGACCCGAGCGAAAAGCAGGTGGCGCGACCCATGTGGTGCCCCTGGGAGCTGTGATATAAAACCACTCTCGTTGCCATAAGCCGGACTCCTCTTGAAAAGAGCGCTCGGGCCATGGAGCGTTGGCAATCTTGCTTATAACAGCACCTCCGCACTCTGCGAGCTGCCCCTCGATCATCTTCGGCTCTACCTTGAAGGTCTTAAGCCACAATCCGAAGTGAGGAGTAATATGGAGGAAGGCCTCACACACGACAATGAACAATGAGATTTGGAGGATGGACTCCGGAGCTAAGTCGTGAAATTACAACCCGTAATAAAACATGAGCCCCCCGACGAAGGGATCAAACGGGAAGCCTAGCCCCCGAAGGAAGTGAGACGTGAACACCACGCTCTCACCGGGCTTGGGAGTGGGAATAACCTGCCCTTGAGTAGGCAGCCTACGCGAGATTTCGCCGGTTAGATACCTGGCATCTCTCAGCTTTCGCACGTCTTCTTCCGTAACGGAGGAAGGCATCCACCGGCCTTGGAGGTCAGAGCCGGACATCGTCGAAGGTCTGAAGCGCCTGAATCTAGAGCCTTGGGTTTTGGAGCTCAAGGTGAGAGGCGGATTGGCTTGAGATTGAAAGAAGGGGGTCAAGCCTTGGTCTCTTTATAAAGAGGTTGAATACCAAGAGCCCTCCCCGTGACCGTTTGGGACTCGCCTTCGATTGAGGAGACATACCAACATGCATGATTGGGTTACCCACACCCGTATTGGTGAGAACCCCGGAATAAGGGGACACGATCTCTGCTTTGACAAGATGTGCCAAGGAAACCTCCTCGCTAAATGCTGAGGTGGGACAGTAAAATGATTCGAATAAAGGCTTGGCCGTGGCATGATGTCACGCTGCGGAATACATCAGCAGATTAGATTTGTATAAATATTATTCTCTCTACGGTGGTATGTGGAGCTTACTTTGCAGAGCCGGACACTATCCTTGTGTTCAAAATCTTTTATGAAGTATTCGGAGGAGGAACCCGGCTTGCAATGCCGAAGAAAATCTGCGCGCCGGACTCATCATTGAAGCCTGGTTCAGGGGCTACTGAGAGAGTCCCGGATTAGGGGGTGTCCGGATGGCCGGACTATGACCTTTGGCCGGACTCCTGGACTATGAAGATACAAGATTGAAGACTTCGTCCCGTGTCCGAATGGGACTTTCCTTGGCGTGGAAGGCAAGCTTGGCGATGCGGATATGTAGATCTCCTCCCATTGTAACCGACTCTGTGTAACCCTAGCCCTCTCCGGTGTCTATATAAACCGGAGGGTTTTAGTCCGTAGGACGAACAACAATCATACCATAGGCTAGCTTCTAGGGTTTAGCCTCTCTGTTCTCGTGGTAGATCTACTCTTGTACTACCCATATCATCAATATTAATCAAGCAGGAGTAGGGTTTCACCTCCATCGAGAGGGCCCAAACCTGGGTAAAAACATTGTGTCCCTTGTCTCCTGTTACCATCCGCCTAGACGCACAGTTCGGGACCCCCTACCCGAGATCCGCCGGTTTTGACACCGACAGGCACCATGAAAGTGTTACTGTGGCTTGCCTTAGTACTGATGAGGTTCACAAAGCTCCTGGTGATCCTCAAGACAAGCTGGCTCTGCTGAAAATATTCAAAACCACAAAAAGAAAATATCAAGAAACCTTCTGAAAATTGCCAGAAAATCCAGACAACAAGGAAAAATCCCATCCTTTCGGTGCTGTTAGATTTTTGGTCAAAGAACACAATGCAATAAGAATCAATGCATTTGGACTTTCAGGTAAAAAGTTGTGGCTGTTTGAATGCTATTGAAATTTAAATGAATTTGAAATAATAAATAGAGGGGGTGACATCGAAGGCGTAATCTCCCGGGGCGCCACCACTCATACCGCTTCACGCGTGTAATGAGTGGCTGACTAGCGGGCCCCGCTAGTCAGGCCAGAGGGAGGGGAGAGGGGAACATAGAGGCGCGACGCTTCGCCGGAGCTCACGCCGGCGTTGAGACTTCTTGGAGGCGAACAAGAGGGAGGGATCAACGAAGAAGACGATTGTGCACCTGCCCGTACCCGTAGCGTGGCTAATGGTGGCCGGACGGCGTCAGATTTGTCCTCTCCAGCAGAGACAGAGGGCAAAGGTTGCCGGAGTTGAAGAAGACGGCGGCTTGGGGCGGCTCCAGGGGCTCTAGCTAGGTGCGTAGGCTTCACGGAGGAGAGGCGGAGGCCCTGGCGGGGTCGCCTTGGCTTGGGAGGGGCCGGAGCTGTGGGAACGATCCAGAGGGGATCGCCGGCGTCCTTGGCTCTAGGACGGCAGCCTGCGGCCTACCCGGCCGGGCTGCGGCTTCTAATGGCTCTAGGAGAGAGTGAGAGTGGTTTCGATGCTCCAGGAGGCTGCGGAGGAGGCTTTTATAGGCGGGGCGACGAGGAGGGCTCGGGCTCCGCCAGAGGACACCTGTCCCCTGCGCCCAGTGACGAACGGTGCCAGAGAGCGATGGAGAAGGCGACGGAGGTCACGCAACCACTATACGCGGGCGCGGACGAGCACAGGAACGAGGGGGAAAGAGACGAACACAGTGCGCGCGCACTGTGCCGTTGGCCGGACCGTGCCCGTGCTCGCTGCGGCGAGCTCTGGCGTCGGTGAGCGGCAGGGTGGAGTTATGGAGGTGGAGACGAGGATGGTGCCGAGGGGTGGCATGCTCAGGCTGGCCGAGCAGCGAGCACACGCTCAACAGATGCGCTGGCGATGCGCAGAGCGCTCGTTTGGCATGCCAGCACGCTTGGACGAACGCGGTCACCACATGGACCGTGACATCAGGCCACCTACGCACTAACAAGGATGTCTGGCGTGTAGTCCATTGTAAACTGAGGTGTTACCATGGCTCAGTTTAGTTCCAGGTGCAGAAGAAGTAAAATGGTGATGAGGTTAAGTGGTGGGATGTAAACTTTGGGGAGTTACCGTGGTCAAACCACAGGGATTCAAGGGCTGAGCTTTGGGGTTTCTTTGTCTCTTACGAATGTAAATAAGCTCAGGGAAAACTAGCTACATTGGAGCTAGTAAAAAGGTAGTTGCTGTAGAAACTACCATTTCAGCCCAGAAGTGATTTAATTTTCTGTAGCCAAAATATTCCAAAGAGTGGTGAAATATTTTTCTCAGTGCCCTAGAGTCCAAAGAATAATTGGGATTTTTCTCAGGATTTTTGGGGCACGAAAAATTAGGGTTGCTTTGGAGCTCAATGAGTTAGCTAGGGTTTTGGAGGCCAAAATGAATATTTTTCATTTAAGAAAAGTATTCCAAGCAATATTGTTGGGTTGGCCAGGGGTGAAATGATGGCTTTGAGGAGGAGAGGGAACACTTGGTTGAAAGTCAAGGGGTGCCCAAGTGATTAAGTCCAAATGAAATGATTGAAAACTCCAAACCCAAAATCAACTCAGCTGAAAATCAAGCAAAGAGGGCAAAAACCAGTACATCACAGGATACATAAACAAATATTGTGTCCCTAGTAAGCCTCCACTATCCTAGCTCATTGATTAAAGATGGTTAAGGATTTCTAGACATAGACATGAGTTGTCATTTAATAACGAGGTCATATCATTAGGAAATGATGTGATGGACAGACCCAATCACAAGCCTAGCATCTGATCCTATCACTAAGTTTAAATTGCTACAAATTTCTTAATGTCAAATATCTGTTCCATAGACAATGAGATCATGTCACTCCCTAGTATGATCAAATCTCGGACAAGTAACATATCGCTAGACAAAGGGAATTGTATTTGGGATTATCGGAACCTTGATAATGTGGTTCAGCCGATGAAATATCTTTGTGGAATATGTGGGAACCATCATGGGCATCCATGGTCCCTCCATTGGTTATTGATTGGCGAGGAGTCTTGATCATGTCCACATATTCTCAAACCCGTAGGGTCACACACTTAATGTTTAGTGTCGCTAGGGTTTGATGAGACAATAAGATGGTGCAATCAAATTTTTACTCGGAGTCTGAGACAGGATCCTGGGCATCATGAGCTTCAGAATGGTTCATAGACAAAGGAAACATATATGGAAGGTATTTTCAGGGTTACCGGAATATTTCAGGATTTTCGGTATTGTATCAGGAAGGTTCTGAAGTAGGACCCACATGCGTGGAATTGACATGGATGTGGGTGGTGGACCAAGGCGCCACACCTCTGGTCCATGCGTACCAAAATCCCCCGTAAAAGGAATGGGATCAAATCCCGAAGGGATAAGATCAAGATCCCTGAAAAGGAGGGATCACAATCAGTGGGAAAGGAAGGAGGAGATTTCCTCCCCCTTTGGTGCGCAGCCCCTAGAGGCTTGGAGGACGTGCCAAGTCTCCTCCCCCATGCCTATAAATAAATAGAGGAGAGAGGGGCTGTCTATAGGACTTGACACCCCAGTTGCTGGCTGCCTCCCTCTCGTTTAATACGTCCCTCATCTGCGTAGTTCTTAGCAAATATCTGCCGGCTTTCCACCATAGTTCCGCCACCACGCCGTCATGCTGTTGAGATCAATCTCATCCGCATCTCCCCCTCGCTTGCTGGATCAAGGAGGAGACGACATGACGTTGCATGTGTGTGCAATTCGGAGGCATCGTTCGAGTGGTGCTACATCAGATTGATCCGAACGAAAGTACGACTACATAACCCATGATCATTAGATTGTTAAACGCGTGTGTTCTACAAGGGTATATAGACCTTTTCCCACTCATTTCTAGCTTCTAGTATATTGGATCTTCAGTTTATTCATTCACTCATAGGAATTTCTTTTGTTTTCCTTGCAATGAATCCCATCACATAATGATGTGAATAACACATATTTTACTAGAGCGACCTAATGGCAACATTTGGTCCAAGACTAGCAAAGATGAACGATAAACACCATATACAAAAGAATGTGTTGGCAGAAATAGCAAATATGTGATAAAGTAGACAAGAATCACAAGAAAGTGAAAGACTAATATTAAGAACATACTTCTGTCAGGTAAGTTTAAAAAGAAAAAATATCTTCTAAATTTGTCTTTCCAAATGGTTGTTTATCTTGATATTATTATTTTTTTCTAACACTTTTCTCATTTTTTGTAGGAGCTGTTGAATATCGAGGTGGGAAATCAAAATGTTCCCAAATTTAAAAATACTTTGCAAAATAATAAATTAAACATTCATGTGAAAAAATATCAAAGGAAGAAGCTCTTAAGCAAAAATAGTAAGAACCTTTCTCAACAACAAACAAATTTCGTAGAAATGTTTTAACAAATACTTTCATACTAAACACTCATCTAATATGAAAACTTTTCCACGCAGGTATTCATACCCATCGAGAAGGAACACCAGTACACTCTATATGTGATGGACAAATATAAGAAAAAACCTCATATCCTTGATCCAAAAGAAACCTCTCCTGGTGATGAGGAAATGGAAAACCAATACTACATATCGAAACCTGAGGCCATTGAAAACAATAGAGGAAGGGAAGGGAAGAGTGCCACGCTCATAAAATAAAAATGGTAAGTATTTTAATACCAATTTTCAGTTTTATGAACTGCACTACAAGTTTGGAGATGCTTAGGATTAAAGAAGTCTTCAAAATTATGTTTGGAGATGAGGAATTCCAAAAGAAAAAACAAAGACTTCATGGGTAAATGGGATTGTTAATGGGTAGAAGATGCACCACAAGTTGAACATGGTGAATCACTATATACTATTTTAAGATTTGCATTGCTCTACAACGGTGAAATGTTCATCAAAGACATAGATGATTTTGATGTAAGTTTTCCTTGAAATTCTTCTAAGCGCACTATATTGAATTTTTGTAATAATTTTAGTACTTTATGTATACACCTATGTGCACTAATTCTATTAATGTTATTTTTTATTGGTGAATGGTACTTCTGAATTGTGTTGGGATTTCCCTGGAGAGGAAGGGTGAAGTAATATAGTGGCAAAAAATATTTCCCTCAGTAAAGAACCAAGGTTTATCGAACCAATAGGAGATTCACACAAACGACCTTTAGCAGTACCTACACACACAAGAGCAAATACTTGCACCCAACACAGGCAAGAGGGTTGTCAATCCCCTTGTACTCGTTAATTGCAAGGATTAAATCTGATAGTAGGAGATATATAAATTGCAAAATAAAATAAAAGTAAATAAATTGCAGCAAGGTTTTAGGTTTTAGCAATATGATTCAAATGGACCCCAGGGCCATAGCTTTCACTAGAGGCATCTCTCTCAAGAACATAGCGATACAGTGGGTGAACAAACTATTGTTGGGCAATTGATAGAATAGCGCACGGTTATGATATTATTCATGGCATGAACAGTACATAGGCATTACGTCTGTGACAAGTAGATCAAAACAATTCTGCATCTACTAATATTACTCCACTTCGAGAGCGCTTCGATGCTTGCCTCTCTAGGTATTAAGTTCACGACAAACAAAGTAATGCATTAAGTACCATGCAATAATGTAGACAAAATAAGATCAACTAATATGATCGAAACCCATCGTTTTATCCTTAGTAGCAACAATACAAATATGTGCCTAACTACCCCTTCTGTCATGAAGTGAGGATACCGCAAGATTGAACCTACTACTATGCACCACTTCCATTGAAGATGTAATCATCAACTTGGTCAAAGATAACTCATAGATCGGAAAACATTACATAGCTATAACAATCACACATAATAAAGTTCCGAAATAACTCAATTACTTTCAATAAATAATCTGATCATAAACCCACAATTCATCGGATCCCAACAAACACACCGCATAAAAGGATTACATCATATCAACCTATGAAGAGAACATTGTATTGAAGATCAAAAATAGAGAGAGATAGAGAGAGCCATCTAGCTACTGCTATGGACCCGTAGGTCATGTGGGGAACTACTCACACATCATCGGAGAGGTAGCTAGATTGATGTAGAGACCCTTCGTAATCGATTACCCCTCTGGCAGAGTACCGACGGAGGCCTCCAAATGGGATTGCGGAAGAACAGAGGCTTGCGTCAGCGGAATAATGGTTTCAGCTCTCTCTCTGGTGGTTTCTAGATTTCATGGAATTTATGGGCCTGGAATTAGGTCCAACAGAGTTGCAAGGGGGGCACAAGATCAGATGGCGACCCCTCGGGGGCGTAGCATGTGATCTTGTGCCTCTCTCATGCGGACTTTGGTCTCCTCTCGAAGCTTCTTGGATCCCTTTTGATTCAGAAAAAAGCATCGTAGAGTTTCATTGTGTTTGGACTTTGTTTGTATGGTTTTCTAGCGAAACAATAAAATAGGCAAAAACAGGAACTTGCACTGCACATTAAATTAATATGTTAGTTCCCAAAATGATATAAAATTACATATAAAGCATACAAGATTGATAATATAATAGGATGAAACAATAAAAACTTATAGATACGTTGGAGACGTATCAATGAACTTGTAGGTTGAAGTAGAAAACTGAGAGGCAGAAGCATTATACATGCTATTGGCTAGCAATCAGAATAACATCAAACCTATTGAAATTAGATGAAAACTAACGTGGCTTGAGACTGCGTTGGTATTTCCCCAAAGAGGAAGGGATGATGCAACACAGCGACGATAAGTATTTCCCTCAGTTATGGAACCAAGGTTATCGAACAAGTAGGAGAACCATGCAACACTATGTAAACGGTACCTGTGCACACAAAGAACAAATACTTGCAATCCGATGCGTAAGAGGCGTTGTCAATCCCTCCTAGGTAAAAGATTGGTAAATAGATAGATGTGTAAAAGCAAATGGAACAATGGCAAATAAAATTCAGCGAGGTACTTTTGTGTTTTTGATAATATAGATCTGGAAATAAAAGTTGCAAATTAAGAAAAAGGCAAATAACAATGTAGATCTGAAAGTATATGATAGGAAAATAGACCTAGGGCCCGTAAATTTCACTAGTGGCTTCTCTCGAGAAATAGGACACGCTGGTTAAACAAATTACTATCGAGCAATTGGTAGAAAAGCGAATAATCATGATGATATCCGAGACAATGATCATGTATATAGGCATCACGTCCAAGATTAGTAGACCGACTCCTGCCTGCATCTACTACTATTACTCCACACATCGATCACTATCCAGCATGCATCTAGTGTATTAAGTTCATGGAGAAACATACTAATGCTATAAAAACGATGACATGATGTAGACAAGATCTATTCATGTAGGAATAGACCCCATATTTTTATCGTTAATAGCAACGATACATGCATGCTTTGCTTGTGACAACTTGGTTTTTGCCCTCTTTTCTTTGCCTGGTTTTCAGTTGAGTTGGTTTTGAATTTGGGGTTTTTGAATCACTTCATTTGGACTTAACCACTTGGGTACCCTTGACTTTCACCCAAGTGCTCCCTCTCCTCCTCAAAAACATCATTTCACCTCTGGATCAACTCAAAATATTGCTTGGAATATTTTTCTTAAATGAAAAATATTCATTTTGCCCTCCAAAACCCTAGCTAGCCCTTTGTGCTCCAAAGCAACCCTAATTTTTCTTGCCCCAAAACTCCTGAGAAAAATCCCAATTATTCTTTGAACCCTAGGGAACCTTTCTGAGAAAAAGTATTTCATCACTCTTTGGAACATTTTGGCTACAGAAAATAAATTCATTTCTGGATAGAAATGGTAGTTTCTACAACAACTACCATTTTGCTAGCTCCATTGTAGCTGGTTTTTCTTGTGCCTATTTACCTTAGTAAGTGTAAGCAAGCCTCCAGAGCTCAGCCCTTAACTCCCAGTGGTTTGACCATAGTAAACCTCCAAAGTTACTGTCTAGAAACTTGCTAGCACTACAAATCCATTTCTACTGCACCTGGATCCAAGCCCAACCGTGGTAACACTCCAAACTACCAAGGACTACACGCCAGACATCAAGTTAGCGCTTAGGGTGGCCTAATGTCACGGTTCACGCGGTGACTGCGTTCGTTCGGGCGTGCTGGCATGCAAAACACGCGCTCTGCGTGCCGCCTATCGCTCTGTTGAGCGCGTTCTCGCTGCCCAGCCTGCCCGATCATGCCAAGCCTCGCCACCATCCCCTTCTCCACTCCCTTAACTCCCCCTGGCACTCTCCGACGCCAGAGCTCGCCGCAGCGGGCACGGGCACGGTCCGGACAATGACACAGTGCGCGGTGCACTGTGCTCGTCGTCTTCTCCCTTGTCCCTGTGCTCGTCCGCGCCGGCCAGTAGTTTCCGCTGACCTCCGTCGTCTTCCCCCTCTCTCACTGGCGCCGTGTACAGGTGTCCTCCGGCGGAGCCCGAACCCCTCTCGCCTCCCGCCTATAAATGCCGCCACCCCCAGCTTCTTTGAGCACCCGCAGCTACTCCCACAGCCTCCACAAGCTAGTAGAAGCCGCAGACCACCCGCGCAGGCCGTGGGCTGCCGTCCCCGAGCCGAGCTCGCTGGCGATCCCCTTCGGATTGTCCCCGCAGCTCCAGCCCCTTCCAGGCCAGGGTGACCCTGCCAGGGCATCTGCCACTCTTCGGTGAGGGTGTTCCGCCCTGTTGGAGCCCCTGGAGCCGCCCCAAGCCGTCGTCATCTTCGTCTCCGGAGACCGCCGCCCTCTGCCTCCGCTGGAGAGGTTGTTTCCGACACCGTCCGTCACCTCTAGTCATGCTACGAGTACGGGCAGGTGCGCCATATTCTTCTCCTTCGATCCCCCCTCTCGTTTGACCCCAAGAACCCTCGTCGCCGGCGTGTGCTCCGGCGAAGCTCTGCCTCCCTCTATTTGCCTCTGCCCCTCCTTCTGGCCTGACTAGCAGGGCCCGCTAGTCAGCCACTCAGTATGCGCGCGAAGCGGTATGAGTGGAGGCGCCCCGGGCGTTTACGCCTTCGACATCACCCCCTAGTCTGTTTTCTTTTTAAATCAAATTCATTTAAATCCAGGAAACTTCAAACAGCCATAACTTATTATCTATAAGTCCAAATGCATTGATTCTTTTTTGCATTGTGTTCTTTGTCCAAAAATCTAACAACACCCAAGAGATGGGATTTTTCCTTGTTGTCCAGATTTTCTGGTAATTTTCAGAAGGTTTCTTGATGTTTTCTTTTTGTGGTTTTATTTATTTTCAGCAGAGCAAACTCGTCTTGAGGATCACCAGGAGGTTTGTGAACCTCATCAGCACTAAGGCAAGCCACAACAACATTTTCATAGTGCCACTTTAATATTTGTGATTTTCCCACTTGAACTTATGATTATCCATGCATTTAAATAATTATTATGATTATATTAAGTTAGATTCTTGTCATGTTAAGTATGTTTGAATTACAGAAAGTTTGAAATCAATCTTGGCCGATAAGCTAACAAGAACTTAGATATGAGTAATAATAAAAGGATATGGTCATGAAGGTTAATAATTAGTTTAATTATTATTCTTGCATGATGAAAAATGATGAGATTGCGAGAAATGGTTCTGGATTAAGTGAGGTTTGATCTTAACCAGAGAAGTATCTTGAGTTGGTTATGGCTCCGTGGGAGCGTAGTTGACTTAGTTATTTTCATGGTTATTTGATGGAAATGTTAGTGAAGCATAGCATGCCATTATGACACTGGTTACTTTCACTTGAATATGTTGTTGACCGGGTCGTGGTTGTCAGGGGTTGGGTGCGACATATGCCAATGGATGGCTTGTCATGGTGGGAGCGAGTAGAACGTCATTTGGTGCACAGGCGGGATAAAGGCGTGAACCTGACGCTGACGTACTTTACCCAGGTTCGGGGCTCTCCTAGGAGATAACACCCCTAGTCCTGCTCTGCGGGGTCTCCGCATGATCACTAAGGCACAAGTGATACAATGGTGCTCCTCGACCTATGCGCTAGAGACAGAAGGTGGCAAGGCTAGCTCTCCTCCTGCTCTAGGGGGGTGGCTACTTCTAATGGAGTGGGAACCCTTTGCATGGGTGGCCTGGGGGGTTTATATAGGTCTACCCCCCAGGGGTACAATGGTAATCTGGCCGGCTGCTGGGCCTGGCTGTCAATGTCTCCAGCCTCCGGCTTCTCCGCCGACCGCTCGGGCCCGCCGCCTGGTGGGCCCTGCCGACTGGTTAGTGGCTGCTCACTGTAGCCGTGCCGTTAGTGATGGGGGCTTGGTCATCTTAGCATGGCTACAGTCCCACCGCCTGGTGGGAGGACACTGTAGCCACACCTGGTTTTATCAGCTTAATGGCGTGCTCGCCTCGGGACAAGGGACGGCCGTCTGCTGGAGGCCGGCCCCTCTCTAATCCGCCTGGTTGAGCTTCCGCCATCTTCCTTGGGGTCACTGCCCGATAGGCCCAGCCTCTGGCAGGCCGTACCGACAGGCCGTCCTGGGGAACAGGGCCCCGCCTGCCCGAAGCGACGTCATGGTACATACGACACAGTGCTCCGTCGTGCGGAGATCTCCATCTGTACGGAGCACTGTGGCCACGCCCGTCTCGAGCGTGGGAGGCGACGTGCTTCACTGTAGCCATGCTTTGACTTGTACTCTCGATGGGAGCTCGGCCGCCCCGTAGTCGTGAGGTGGCCGCCTGCCTGTTGCCGCCCTCTCTGGAGGGCGGCCGCCAGGAGCCGGTCACTCGGAGCGTTGTAGTCTTGGGTCGGCCGCCCTCTGGCAGCCGGCCGCTGAGCCAGCCGGCCCCAGAGGGCGGAGCTTCATCTTGGGGCCCAGCTAGGCGGAGCTGGCCCAAAGTCTTGATAAATCCAGGGACTCGGGTGAGCCTACCCATGGCCCATTACTCCGACAGTAGTCCCCGAAGCCGCTGAGGCACCATGGTCGAGGGGCTGCGAAGCCTCAACGGCTTCCCTCCTCACCGGGCTCTGGGAAGGTGCCGGTCTGCCGTGCAGCCAGCCCAGCAGGCGGAGTTCGCACTGTTGGTTTTTGAACTTTAGGGCGGGAGATAGGTGGCGTGCCTGCTAAGCTTCCCAGGCCGCCGCCCGCCACGGACGCGCCACACGGCGCACGTCAGCTGGGTCAGCCTGCCAACCCATGTTTCGGACGGGACGTGACACAGGGCCGGGCCCGCCACTACCGTGCCTCGGCAACCGTGCGGATCCACTGTGTCGAAGGGGAAGGTTGCCTTTCCCACGATCATTTACGACGTGGTAAATGCGCGCGGGAAACGGGGGTCGGGGGGCGTGGGCGTAGTTAATCCCACGACCCCACGTCCCATCCCCTCGGCTTCACAGCCCGGGCACTATAAGTAGGGAGGGGGGAAGGTGCAACAAAGCTCTCGCGCCCCTCCCACTCTTCTTCTTCCTCTTCTCATCCTCCGCTGCTGCTGCTGCCGTAACGCCGCCGCCGTTGCCCACCGCCGGCGTGCTTCTCCTCTCCGCCGCCAGCCGGAGCCATGGGCGATCGATGGATCGGCGTGATCGAGGATCACATCTCCTTCCTCCGCGACACGCGCCGGATGCCAGCGTGGCCTTCGTCAAGGCGCGGGTGCCGCCAGAGACAGAGATCTCACCGGTGCCGCACAAAGGCAAGCGGGTCGTCTTCCGCTCGCATTTCGTGCGCGGCTTCGGCCTCCCGGCAAGCGACTTCTTTCGCTCCTTCCTCAACTTTTACAATCTTCAACCTCACCACCTCACGCCCAACGCCGTGACTCTACTTTCCGCCTTCGTCACGGCGTGCGAGGGCTACCTCGGCATCCTCCCCACAATCAAGCTGTGTGGAGCATTATTTTATGGTAAGCTCGGCACCTTCGCAAAGGAGACGGCGGCCGAGTGCGGGGGCTTCGTCGCCGTGCGCCGGCAGGCGAAGCGGAACGCCTTCCCCATCATCAAGCTGGCACAATCGGTGAAGATGTGGCAGCAGTCCTATTTCTACGTCGAGAACGTGGACCCGACTGCCGACTTCCTCAACCTGCCGGCCTACGAGGCCGGCCCCTCCCACCGGAGCTCGCACTTCTTGGAAGTACAAACCAAAGCCGGTGTCGGCGGACGCGGCGGCCGCCATCGGCCGACTCCGAGTGCTCCAGGAGGGGAGGGCCTCGTGGCCTCCGACCTCCTCGTTGCCTTCGTGGAGCGCCGGGTCCTCCCTCTCCAGAGCCGCCCTCATCCGATCTTCCGGATGGGCGGACACCGCGATCTGTGCCGGCTCTGCACGAAGGGGATGCCGCCTGCTGAAGTTTCGCGGATGGTAAACGAGATCTCCGACCTCAAGATGTCGGAGAAGGAGTGGCGGTACGGGAAGCGGCCATACTCCCGCCACAACCCGCCTCCTGCTGTAAGTCTCTTCATTTGGTCTTTGGAACTGTTTCCTTCAGTTTCGTTTCTCTTTATGACGCCACCCTTTCTTGGTTGCAGATTTATATGTCCGAGGCGACGGCCGCCCTCCTGGGGCCGGGTGATGCCTTCTAGGCGGACAAGGCGGAGAGCGATTTGGACGACCCCGACTTGGGGGCAGCCGCCCAGGTTGACGACGCGACAGGCAGTGGTGGCAGAGCGGACGGCGGAAGTGGAGCAGGCGGCTCCGAGGGAGGCGGCAACGTGGAGGCTTGGCCTGATGACGACGAAGATGATGATGAACCGCGCCCTGCCCGGAGCTCCGCCACCACCGGTGCCGGCCCCTCTTCTGGACCGCCCGCTCAAGGCGGCAAGCGCAAGCAGAAACAGGGCGCGACCCTGTTCGGCAGCGCTCCAAAGAAGCCCAAGAACCCAGCCGCGGTGACCAGGCGGAAAGAAACCGCGGCCAAGGCGGCCCAGTATCAAAGGCAGCCGAAGGTGCCTGTTATGGTGCCGGCGTAAGAATCCTTCCCTTACCCCTTGTATTTTCGTCATTCTAGCGTGAAAGCCTTCCGACTTGTCGTGTTGTTTCAGGGCCCCGCTGACCCTCGAGAAGTCGGGCGCCGCCTCGGTCCTTAGGTCGGCAACGACCTCCTCGACCAGTCGGGCGATCGACACTGCCGCCGACTTCGGGAGGCGACAGAGCGAACGCTGGGAGGCGCTACTGGCGAGGCTGACCGCTCGCCAGTGGAGCAAAGCGGCCTTGACCACCGTGTCCGCTGAGAGGGCGCTGGCGCAGGCGGAAGCCCAGGCCGCGGAGAAGGAGCAGCTTGCGGAGGCCGCAAGCCGCCAAGAGCCGCTGCTTGTGGCGCCCCTGAACACCGCGCCTCGCTTGAATTCGAGGCGACGGCCGGAGGAGCCGGCGGCGACCACCCGATCCGGGAGCGGGAGGACGGCGACGTAGCCATGCCGGACGTCTTCTTGCCGCCACCCCTGCCTCCGCCGCCCCCGCCAGCCAGCGAGCCGCGGGATGAGCAGCTGGTGGCGCCGCCGGTTGTAAGTACGGTGGTGACGGACCTGATCCGTACGATCCGCCTACCCACGCGCCATCGTCTGGAGAAGGCGGCCTCAGCATCGCGGCTGCAGGCGATCGGCACCGCAAGCTCGTCGGCCCCTTATACCGAGGCGACCAGCGCCGCACCCGTAGGTTGGATACACGGGGGCGGGACTGGTGCCCTGAACCAGGCGTCTCTTGATGTCCAGACCAAGCTCTGGGCAGAGGAGGAGGCCCTTAGGCACTGCAACGAGGCCTACTTGGAGTCGCGCACTGCCATACGCGTAAGTTGTCCTTGGCTTTCTTCTTCGAATGATCCTTTTTTGCTTCTCATGTGGGGGCGCGCAAGCGCACCCACTGGGTGTAGTCCCCAAGTTCCGGGCCGGCTGCTGAGCAGGCGGGTTGGAACTTCATCTTGCGACTGTCGACTGCTGACTTCATTTGATGTCTCTTCTGCAGGACTATCACAACCTCCGCGCGACCGCCAACAACTCCAAGGTTCGGGAGCTGGAGGCACAGACGACCCATATGGCCGAGAGCCGGCGTAAGTTTCCGTCTTCCTTCTTCGCGGGGGCGCGCTGGCGCACCCGCGGGATGTAGTCCCCGAGGTTCGGGCCGACTGCTGAGCAGTCGGGCGAATCTCCTTAGTTGTTTCTTTTCTTTGCCAACTACTTCTTTTCCGCGGGGACGCGCTAGCGTGCCCGCGGGCTGTAGTCCCCGAGGTTCGGGCCGACTGCTGAGCTGTCGGGCCGAATCTCCTTGGTTGTTTCTTTCCTTTGTCTTGTCCGCTTGACTGATGCTTTTTCCTTCTCTTTCTTTCTACAGAGGCCAACGCCGCCCTGCAGCAGTAGCTGGGCGAAGCCAACACCGCCCTGCGTGGCAAGGAGGCGGAGTGCAGCAAGCTGGCGGAGGAGCAGGACCGCCTGGTCGCCCAACTTGCCGAGCAGGCGGAAACCCTCAAGGCGGCCCAGCTAAAGGCGGAGACGACGGAGACCAGCCTCCTCGCCGAGTTTGAGGTCGAGCACTCCGCCTGGGCCGACAAGGAGGTCCAGGTGACGGCCTGCTTCAGCAGCATCGAAGACTTTGTCAATGGTAAGCCTTATTTTCTTGGTTTCTTGTTTTGAGCTGTCAGCCTTTGCTTATAGCCTTGGCCTTTTTCTTCTTCCGCCCGGACAGAATTCTTCCCGGGCCATTCTGTGGCCGCGATCCAAATGATCGAGGCCCAGCGCGAGGAGCAAAGGGCGGAGGGTGCGCAGATCGCCGCTGATGCCCCGCAGACTCTTGGCGAACAGGTCCTCAGCATTCAGGCCCGGCTTCGGCCTGCTCACCGCTTGCTGCACCGCCTCCAGCGCGTCGGAGCCTAGGCGGTCTCCGCCCTCTGGCTAGGCTTGCCGGCTCCGCGCACCCCAAGTCGGACTGCCGACTAGCTGGAGGTGGCTACCGGCCGCCTGGAAGCACAGAAGGCTCGGCCCAGCCGGGCAGGCGGGCCTTGGTCGTCAAGGCATGGTACCCTGGGCTAGATCTAGCCCAGTTAGCCACGTTCCGACTGGAGGCGCAGGAGGAGCTTGCGGCGGTGGAAGCTGAGCTTGTCAACAGGGCGACGGCAATCGCCGACTTCACTGACACCAGTGTCTTTGTCCCGGAGGTGGTCGAGGAAGGCGGTGAAGCTCCGCACGAGTGGCTCGGGTTAAACCCGAAGGACAGCGAGGATTCAGCTGAAGTCATCGACTCCAGCGACGAAGGGGAAGACGGGGAGGAGGACGGAGAGGAGGAGGAGGAAGATGAGGAGAGCGACGTCGACATGCCGGAGGTCGGGGCGGACGGTCAGCCCCAGCCCGAAAGGGCCTCAAGCAACGAGCCACGCGCCGAGGTGCCGCCCGTTACTGGAGGTGGCCAGGCGGGGACCGACCAGCCACCCGTTCCTCTGACGGATGCCACCGACTCCGTCCTCCAGTCCTCCGCCGCCACGCCAGCTGCTGGCGATCCTTCTGTCCAGACGGAGCCGCCTACTGTGCCAGGTGGTGCAGCCGAATCCAGCGTCCAGCCAGAGTCCTTGGCCACGCCATCCGGCACCGTCCAGCCGGATCCTTCTATCGCGCCAGCAGGCACCGCCCAGCCGGAGTCTTCTGTTGCACCAACCGGCACCGCCCAGCCGGAGTCTTCTGCTGCTCCTTAGGGTTGTATCTGCTTTCTGCTTGCCGTTCTGGACATTTTGTTAAATTCGCACAATTCCACCCTCGGGGTGTATATCAAAACTCTGTTTGAATGCTGGCCAGAGGCCTTTATGCATGTAAATATTTATCGTTGCTTATGCTTGCTGTGCCGACCTCCAGTCTTTTTCCCTTTTTCTCCTTGCCTTTTTTCCTTTGCCGCCAACCCTTTGGCTTTGCTTTCACAAGCCGGGCGGCCGCTCTGCGGACCGTGGCTGATTTGAGCGCTCTAGCTGTTTGTGAGGGGGGCTAGGACTTAGCCATTCGGAGTTTTTTTGGTAATAGAGGCAGAGGCCGGCCGTCTGGCTGCCAAGCAGCCAGACGGCTAGGTGCGATGCCGCCCTCTACTATATGCGTTTTCTTCCTTAGTCATTCTTTCGTGTGGGGCACTTCTTTGCAACCTTTGCCCGCCATGCAGTCGCTCTGCGAGTTGTAGCTTCTGACAATGGAAGTTTTTGGTGCCGGCACACTACTTGTCCGGCTGCAGGAGGCGGCATATTGTAGAAGGCGGCGAGGCTCCGGGCCGACTGGTCGAACCCGGTGCCAGGCGGAAAAGATAGACTATACATTCTTATGGGGATGACACTTATCATATAGATAAAAGAGGGCAGTCCCCGAGCTCTTCTCGGGGGACCCGGAGTCTTTATACATAGTACAAAAGGTAGCGTGATACATACTGCTTTCAACTGTAAAACCTTCGGAGGAGGTTTGCATTCCATGGCCTCTCGGTCTCTTTGCCTGAATCATCCCTCTTGCGTGCTCTGGGCTTCTGGGCATCGATCAGATAGTAGGCATCGTTGCCCAACACCTTACTGATGATAAAAGGGCCTTCCCAAGGTGCCGAGAGCTTGTGATGTCCGGCTGTTCGCTGGATCTGCCGGAGCACAAGGTCTCCCTCCAGGAAGGACCTTGGCTTCACCTTGTGGTTGTAGTATCGGCGCAGACTCTGCTGGTAGATGGCCGACCGGCTGAGTGCCAACAGCCGGCCTTCCTCTAGCAAGTCGACGCCGTCTTCTCGTGCCTCCTTGGCGTCTGCCTCGGTGTACATGGTGACTCTTGGGGAGTCGAACTCAATATCCGTCGGGATGACGGCTTCGGCACCGTAGACGAGGAAGAAGGGCGTGAAGCATGTTGACTTGTTTGGAGTTGTGCGCAGGCTCCAGAGGACGGCTGGCAGCTCATCGAGCCAGCAGCCGGCCGAACGCTCCAGAGGCTCGACCAGTCGGGGCTTGAGGCCGGACAAAATGAGGCCGTTTGCACGCTCCACTTGGCCGTTTGACTGTGGGTGGGCAACAGACACTAAGTCCAGGCGGATGCCCTGTGTTGCACAGAAACGAGCCAAGGCTCCCTTGGCGAAGTTGGTGCCGTTGTCGGTAATGATGCTGTGTGGAATGCTGTATCGCATGGTGATGTCGGCGATGAAAGTCACGGCAGTCGGGCCATTCAGCTTCTTGATTGGTTTTGCCTCTATCCACTTGGTAAACTTGTCCACAACAACAAGCAAGTGAGTCATGCCACCACGGGTCATCTTGAATGGTCCCACCATATCCAGTCCCCATACAGCGAAGGGCCAGGCTATGGGAATGGTCTTGAGTGCAGAAGCCGGCAGGTGTGGCTTGGAGCGGAACCTCTGGCACCCTTGACACTTCTGAACTAGCTCTTTGGCCTCTTCCAGGGCGGTCCGCCAGAAGAACCCGTGGCGGAAAGCCTTGGCCACAAGTGATCTTGAAGCCGCGCGGTGGCCGCAATCGCCCTGGTGGATATCTCTGAGTATTGCTTGGCCTTGGTCCGACTCCACACACCGCTGATAAACCCCTGTTACGCTTCGTCGCACCAGCTCTCTGTTGACTATGGTGTAAGCTGCAGCTCGCCTCTGCACTTGTCGGGCTGAGACTTCATCGGTTGGCAGCTCTTTATTCACCAAGAACTTGAGGAATGGATGGGCCCATGAGGGCGCCGCAATTTCTTCGACTGCCACTACTGCAACTTGAATGAGGGCGGCTGGGCTGGGAGACGGCGGGTTGGCAGCTGCTTCCGCCTGCTGTGTTGGAGAAGTCCCCGGGCCGACTGATGAAGTCCCCGGGCCGGGCGCGGCTGTAGCAGTCCCCAGGCCGCCTGTCGAAATCCCCATGCCGGCCTCTGGGATTGCCAAGTCGGATCTGACTGCTTCCGGGGCAAAGATGGAGTCTGAATCAGAGACGGCTTGACGGCTTCGTATAAGGCGGCGTGAGGGCTTACGCCGACCGGTATTGCTTGTCGGGTGGAGCCAATCCGTGCGCAGCATCTTCTTGCTCGTTGTCATTTCTTGGCACGTGAAGGAACTCGCACCCATCAAAGTATCCGCTGAGTTGCTGCACGAGGAAACGGTAGCTTGCCATGTTTGCATCCTTGGCGTCCCAGTCGCCTGATGACTGCTGGACCACCAAGTTGGAGTCACCATAACACAGGATCCTGCGAATGCCGAGTTCCTTGGCAAGCCGGAGCCCGTGTATGAGTGCCTCATATTCTGCTACGTTGTTGGAGGCGGCGAAGTGGACTTGCAACACGTATTTGAGCTTGTCGCCTTTGAGAGAGGTGAGGACGACGCTGCTTTGTTGAATCGAAATAAAGAATACCACTCTTTGATGATTTTGTCGGCATCCAACTGTTCTCGAATTGGTTTATTCAAGAATTCAAAACATCCCAATGCGATAAAAGAATGGAATCCTAGAATTCCTATTCGATAAATTTTTGGGCCCTTAGGCGCTATTGTAGCTAGTA